>PVJX010044948.1:0-12963 GCA_004027295.1 Dolichotis patagonum | reverse complement strand
GACAATCTCAGCAGGAACCCAGTGACACTTTCCCTTCCTCACTTTCCTTCATGTACAGGTTAGCTACACTACAGTTATTTTGGTTTTTGAGACAAGCTCTGGCTATATGGATCAGGCTGACCTGAACTCAATGTGTGACCCAGGCTGGCCTCAGACTGGTGGGGATCTTCCTGTCTCAGCCTCCCGAATGCTGAGTTTCCAATGTGGGTCACCTCATCAGGCCTCACCACAAATTTCAAGGGAAAGTCTCCAAGGCAACTGTCTCAGTCAAAGGTTGCAAACCATGATAATGGGCTGAAGGAGTAGACTCAGACTTTTCTTTATATATGAGTCCGTCTCAGTGGGTAAGGCTCTGAGGACTGGAGGCAACGTGAGTTTGAGATCAGCCTGGGGTACACAGTGAGTTCAAGCCCAGCCTGAACTACACAGCAAGACCCTGTCTCAAAAACTCAACCAAATGACAACAAAAACCAACCAACCAAACAAACAAAAAAACAAAACAAAAACCCACCAAAACAGCCTTAGCTACATAGTGAGCCCTGTCTCAAACCCAAAAACCAAAACCAAACCAGGCTGGTGGCAAATCCCTGTGATCCCAGCGTTTGGGAGGCTAAGGCAGAAGGATCACTGTGAATTCAAGGCCAGCCTTGGCCCTAGAGCAACTGTAGCTACACGCTCACTTCTTAGAGCTGCACATGCAGCTCTTGACCTCTTTCCTGCTCTGCGTCTTTGTTGGAGGACGATGCCCCGTGGTGTTTTTATGCACCTTTTTCTCAGACTGTCTTCCTAAAGCTGCTCGAGGGAGTGTGCCCTCTGTGGCGGAAGACAGATTTTGTTTCCTGAGCAGCATGCTGTGTCTTTCAGGAGCAGAGGCTGGGCCCCTTGTGAATCAAGGTCCCTAACTCCAGCTGCTCTGCAATCCCCCCGGGACACAGGGCAAGAACGATGTGCACGGGAAGCTTGAGTTGTGTTTAGTCTTTGCCCATGAGTCTCGGGTGCTGCCCTCTTCCAGGAATCTCTGAGTTTGTGGCAGGCCAACTTGGTAGCTTGCAAGCAGGGTATAGTTCATGGGCCCTTCACAGCGGCTGACTCCCTTCCATACTCTTGGCTGGGAGCCCTGAGAGTGACAACTATATTTCAATGACTTTGTTTCTTTCTGGGTGTCACCAGGTAGTTGCTCAAATCGCTCAAAAAGCCTGCTTCCTCCAGAGTGTGATGGGCCATACTTGTAACCTTACTCCTCCTGAGGCTGAGACAGGAGGTTTGCTAGAAGTTCAAGGCCAGCCTGGACTACATAGTGAGACCCTGTCTCAAAAAACAAAAACAGGGCCAGAGATTTAGCTCAGCAGCATAAGCGCCTACCTGGCAAGAGCAAGGTCCTGAGTCTGATTCCCAGCACCAAAATGAAACAAAACACAAACAAGATGGATGTGGTGGTGCATGCCTATAATCCCAGCACTCAGGAGGCTGAGGCAGGAGGATTGTCCTGAATTCAAAACCAGCCTGGAAACCAAACGAAACCAAAAGGAAAAAGCCTACTTCTGTGCAGGAGCCCCTGGCTTCCAGACCCTACCTCCATGGCCCTGGTTGAAAGGAACTGGATATGAGCACTTCCATATACATATTCACTGAATCCAAGTATCCAACTCAAAAGTGAACTCCTAGCAAACAGAGTTTCTCTTTGACCTTCTGTGCCCCTTTCTCCCCTTCCTTAACCCAAGGCATGCCATAGAAAGGAGGATTTCTCTTCCCCAAGGCAAGGGTCATAGAAACTAGAGCCCCCTTCTCCCAAAACAGGGAACAAAATAAAAATATGTAGCTTATTTAAAATGCCAAAGAACAGACCCATTATGTTTGTTATTTACTTACTTATTTTTGTCTTTTTGAGACAGGGTCTCACTATGCAGTTCAGGCTGACCTTGAGCTCACTTTGTAGCTCAGGTCTCAAAGTCACAAAGATCCTCCTCAGCCTTATCCTTCCGAGTGCCGGGATCACAGGTGTGTGCAACCATGCCCAGCTTATTGTTGTCTTTCGAGAAAGCGTCTGTGTACTCCAGGCTGTCCCTTTTTTTGCGGGGGCGGGAGGCTGGTACTGGGAATCCCACTGAGGACTGTGTGCTTGCCAAACAGGTGCTGTGCTGCTGAGCTTTACCCCTGGCCTTCCAGGTTGTCTTGGACTCACTATGTAGTCTAGGCTGGCCTCGAACTCTTGGTGATCCCTCTGTCTCAGCCTCTCAAATTCTGGCATTACAGTCATGTACCATTATGCTCAGTTTGGGTCCACTATGGTTTTTTTTGGATGTTGTTAATGCAAAATAACACTTTTCAAAACAAAAAGAAATGTGCAAAGAGTGACTTAAATGTCAGCGTCTGCTTCAGTAGAAGATAGTCGGCTTCTGTTACCTGCTTCTACACTCAGTCTGCTGCGATGTCACATCGCGTAGCCTCTGGCAAATCCACCGTGCGCTTTGAGAATACTATAGACAGCTAAGTTAGTTACAGACAGTAACTACAGACAGGACTGGGCCCTTAGCACAGAAGACAATCGTGCTTGAAACCGGAGGCTCATTCACAGAAGGTTAGGTTTCAGGAGAAAGAGGAACAACTCCAGGCACATACCTCCCCTAGGGATGAACAGCAGTGATTAATATTCTGAATGGGCACCCGTCACCTTGGGCAGAGAACCAAAACCTCCCTAGCCCATTCCTTCCAGGAAAATCCTTGTTTCTTCTATGTACGCTTGCTAAGTGGCTTGCTTCCTGTTTGATCCCCATGTAATTAATATTACTTAAGCTATCATATTGTTGTAATCTTACTGGTTCACCATAGTTTTGTCCCACCTCACATCCACCTTATGACTTCCCACTGGATCAATATTACCTAAGCAACTATACTTGCAATCTTATTTAGCTGGCTATAGTTTTGTTCCACCTTGAACCCACCTCACCTTGTGGCTTTGCTCAATAAACATCTTTGAGAAGCATCATTGGACAACCCACTTTCAGGACCCCCTTCTGTCCCTTACTGTCCCTCTCAGACAGAAGCTTTCTTTCTCTCAATAAATACTTCCTGTTCTTAACTTCTGTTGTTCCTAGAATTCATTCTTTGATCTCAGAAAACATGAGCCCAGAATTTTAGACATCCGGTAGGTTGGGAGTTAAAATATTTCCCTTATATTACTTGGAGGTCCATACAGTATCTCTATACCATATATTTGGTATCAAGAGAATGAGTGTGAAAAGGCATTTCCTGTCCCAGTAGTATCGCTCTGTTAGTTTCCTGTAACAAATCACCATAAGTTTAGTGGTTTAAGCAGTGCAAATTTATTCTCTAACAGTTATGCAGGCCAGAAATCTGAAGCAAGGTTACTACCTTGTGGAGAATCTATTTTTTGTTTTTTGAGACAAGGTCTTCCTATGTAGTTGAAGCTGGCCTTGAACTCACTGTATAGCTCAGGCTGGCCTCAAACTTGCAGCAATCCTCCTACCTCAGCCTCCTGAGTGCTGGGATTGCAGACATGTGCCACCACAATTGGATCTCACTATGTTGTTTAGGCTAGACTTGAACTCATGGTGATCCTCTTGCTTCAGCCTCTGGAGGGGCTGGAATTACAGGTGTGTGTCCCCATGCCTCCTCTTTGACTGTTTTTTTTTTTTTTTTTTTTTTTTTTGTATAGGTATGTCAGGGCAGAACCTTTATAATGAGCTGGGAGAGGATTATCTCTTTTCTACAACTACAATTCCTTATTTAGCCACAGAACTTCCCTCAGTCATTAAGCATTGTCTACATTTTTAGGGGTGTTGCAGAGGACAAAAATTCTCTGAGGGTTAAACAACATTGTTTAGATGATTCACAATGTGAGTAAGCCCTGCTGCAGATAGGGGAGCTAACTGATTTAGTAGGGACTGGACTTTCCTGGCAGGTGGTGGTGCGGGGACACTGGTGCCCGACACCAGCCTTGCAATAGTAACACAGACAGCAGCCAGAGCATTTTGGCTCTCAGTGGAGCCAGGCTGGTTGCAGGCCAACCTGTCTGAGCAAGAACAGAGGAACAAATCAGGACTTCTGCAGCCTGATCTCTTAGAAGACTTTTCTTCTGATCTTTTACATGAGTCAACCAGCCATTCCAGCTAGGTTTGGCGGTGGGAGAGACTCTACCAGGTTAATTGAGGTTTTGGATTGTAGAAGCCCATCTAGCTCTCATTTTCTAGGTTTAGGAGAGGAGAACCTGGACACCATTGGGGCAGAGGAGGCTCCTAGCGATAAAGGAAATGCGGTGGGGGCGGCTCTGCTCAGCCGGGGCTTCTCCTGCTGAATGGCTATTAGAGATCTCATTTAACCTCGCCCCTTTATAGATGATGTAACTGGGGTAAATGGGCTTGATTACTGAGGTAGGCAGTTGACTCAAAGCCCCAATTGATGCCAGTTCTGGCTCATTAGACTGCTCATTTTATTTCTTCCCTTGGCTTCCCCACTTTTCCAGCAAGCTCATCAGACAATTTGGGTTCAGCAATTTAACGCTTGGTCAGCTTGGTTCCTACATTTCCTCTAGGCCTCTCACCAGCCTGGCCTCGAGGCAGGCTGGGTTGCCGCCGCTGCCACAGTAGCAATCCCGCGTGTGGACAGAGTTGAAAAGTTCCCAGGGACACAGTCGCCCACGTGGGTGCTGGACAGGAAGGGCTCGGGGCCTGCAGGTGGCGCATCGCTTATTCTGTTTAAGCTGGAGATATTGCTGGTGATATATTGCTGGTGAGATATTAAGAAGTTCATGCTACATCAGCTCAGGGCAGACGAGCAACGCCTTGCCCACTGTGTCCTGAAGCCTCAGCGGCTGGTAGCACCAACGCCCCGCGAAGCTACAGCCAGCGCCCCAAAGGCTGTAGCGAGGTGTACGTGACACCACCCGACGCCCCGCCCCCGTGACGCACTCGCGCGGGGCCTCCGACCCCTCCCCCGCCCGCGCGAGCACCGCCGCGCGCCCTCCGTCGTTCCCCGCCCCTTCGCCTTTGGGGCTGCCCCGGTCGCTGCCTGAGCCGAGGCCCGGAGATTTGTGTTCTCCCAACCGCTGCCGAAGCACGGAGGCGGCCTACCCCGGGGGCGAAGGTGCCCTCGGTCCACGTGGCCTCTCCGAAGCAGGTTAGAGTGGGCAGCGGGCGGCCTTGTGAGGACAGGCGCGGCGGGCAGCCCTGAGGGGCAGCGGCGGGGTCCTGGCTGGGGGAGGACGGGGTTGCGGCGGGCGGAACGGTGTCTCCTTCACTTCGCCCTCCAAGAGCTGCAGTAGCAGCCCGAGCCGGAGTGATCCGAGTGGCGGCAGGGGCGGTGGCGGCGGCGGCAGCGGCGTCCGTCAGGAGACCACCAGGTACCATTGTGCCAGTCTCGTGACCAGTCCGGGATCTAGGTCGCGATGGCCAAGCGGGAGGCCTGAGTGGGACTCGGGTTGGCTTTGGCCCCAAGATGGCCGCGCTGCCCCTGGCCCCTTGGCCCCTTTCTGCCCGAGACCCCCCTGTGACTCTCCTCTGATTGCCACTGACCACTCTTCTTATCCCTGCCCCAGGCCACCTCCTCCAGCGACCTCGCCATGGCGAACCACGGACAGAGTTGCGCGCGGCGTAAGTAGAGACCGGATCTCTGCGAGACTGGGCGGTGGCGACCCAGGGGTCTAAACCTGGCGACCGGAAAACGGCAGCCTGTTACCTCCCTTCCTGTAACCTCCCTCTGGCCCCAGTCTCGCCAAATTCGGTCCCCTTCGGTGACCGCTCCGTCGTTTGACCACCATCTCTGCGGTGGAGGAGCTGGATTGCCGGTTTTCGGAGCGGGGAACCGGGCCCAGGGCGTTAGTCTGTAGTTGCATTTACCTTTAGCCTTTGGACGTGTCTCTGACGAACTCTGAGCAAAAAGTTATACATTGTTGAATTCTTCCTTTGAAGGATTATATCGGTCACTTTCCTAGAGGAAGTAGTTGTCATCCTAGTGAGAACCCAAGGTCACGCACTACATGTGCTTCTAAGGGCCTGACGTGCTTTGCAGAATGAATGAGCTGCTGGGAGAGCTCAGATTGCTTGACCTTAAGTCGCACCGCATTGGTGGAAGACTTGAGAGACATATTAATATGTTTAAAGTGCTATTTGATATTCAGTTGGTGTGGGCACTTGAGTAAAAAGCAGATGACTGTATTTTTCCTAAGACTCAATATTTAAGTTCCCAGGGTGTTAAGTTTCATTTTTTTCTTACTGAGAGTTGGTTTTGATCTCAGAGTACTAGGGATAGTTTAGAAGAGAGAGACTAGTTTTAAGTTTCAAATTTAGTTAGATCAGCCTATCCCAGTGAGTTTTGGAGCTATATATGCATACATACACAGTTTGATTTTTTTTTTTTTTTGGTGGTAAGCTCGTCCTATAAAGTGAGGTTCTGGACACTAATTTTTAGAGACTATTTTGGAAGAACTTTCCCAAGTTTGTGTAAGTACTTGGTTATCTGTTTTAGAGATAAGCCTTTGTTGGCGATAGCTCCATCATGGATCATTAGAGTACAGCTTTATTGTGACCCCGGGTATCAAAAGTGTATTTTTAGCAAATTGAACTGCTTGAATTTAAAGATCAGCATTGGATTCTTGTACAGAAGGTGGGAAAACAAGAACGTAGTTAACATTGGACTGTTTCTGCTTACCAGCAATGTGTATTCCTCCATCATATGCTGACCTTGGCAAAGCTGCCAGAGATATTTTCAACAAAGGATTTGGTAAGAACCTTTTGTAAAAAATTTTTATCAAGAATGAAAATTAATTTTAGAACAAACATGCAGATGTGTCAGTCATTGTGGTGTACATCTAATCCCAGCATTCTGGGCAGCTGAGGCAGGATGATGGAAGGTTTTTTTTTTTTTTTGGTACCGGGGATCGAACTCACGACCTTACGGTTGCCAGGCAGGCGCTTAAGCCACTGAGCTAAATCCCCAGCCCAAGGATGATGGAAGGTTTGAGCCCAGTCCTGGAAATTTATCAGTTTAGTGGGATCTTGCCTCACAAAAGGGAAAATGTGTGCTTGGATTCCTCAGGGAAGTTAAATTCATTCTTTTATTGGATACTTTTTTTTTTTTTGGTACCAGGAATTGAACTCATGACCTCTCACTTGCCAGGCAGGTGCTTGTGCTGCTGACCTAAACTCCTGGCCCCTTATTGGATACATTTTATTTATTTTATTATTACTGTTTTGAGACAGGGCCTTGATGTGTAGTTCAGCCTTTCCTTGAACTCACAGCCCAAGCTGGCCTTGAACTCATGGCAGTTGTTCTGCCTTAGCCTCCTAGTGCTGGGATTACAGGCATGGCCATCACACCTGGCTACATTTTAGATTAAACATCTGTTAACTGTTACAGTTGACTTCAGTTTCAAACTGTAGTTTAACTTTTGAGACACAGCAGCTTGTGCTTTCATTTTCTTCCATTATAGTTTAGGCTTTGGTTGACTAGGGTTATTATTTACTGTTTTGTTTTTGTGGTTATACCACTTCTAATACCCTTGAAAGAGTTGAAGCATTTTTCATTTTAATTTCCTTTTTGAAGATTGTATTCCTCAAATCCCCTTCTTGTCTTAATGTTATTCAAGGTTCCTTTCTTGGATAAATGTCCCAAATGTCTTTGTTATGATAAACTGTTGGTGGTGGCTGAGATTTCAGTCACGGTTTTCTAATCTGATACTTAGAGTTAAAAATGGTTTGAAAGCATTTTTTTGGGGGGGTGAGTTATGTACCAACACTGAACTAAGCAACATAGAGATGTTCTGTCCTTTACTAATCTGATGTAGAATTTATTTAATTTAATTTTTTGTTTTGTTTTGAGACAATCTTGCCATGTAGGTCAGGTCAGCTTTGAACTCACTGTGTAGCCCAAACTGGCCTAGAACTGTTGGTGATCCTCCTGCCTCAGCCTCCCAAGAGCTGGCATTACAAGTACGCCACAACACCTGGCTTATAGAACTAATCTTAAAAATTTCGTTTAAATGTGTTTTGTATAAATGTATTTTTATTCCCTTGGGGATATGTGGAATCTTTTTAAGTATATTGTCAGCAATAAATAAATAAGCATCTTTTATACAAAAGATTTATTTTGTTATCTTTTGCTCTTTACTTTTTGAAGGCTTTGGGTTGGTGAAACTGGATGTGAAAACAAAGTCATGCAGTGGTGTGGTAAGTGTTGGCTGATGAATCTGTCATTTTTCAACCCATACAAGTTATAGTTGAAACATGCCTACCTGCTTTATCCGAAAGAAGCAGCAGTAATTTTGTGAATGATTTCCATGGGACCTAATTTGTTTTGGCTTTGGGTATGAATTCTGGTTTTCTTGTGGCCTTTTGCTGTATTACTCTGTACACACACAAGAAACATGGGGAATGCACTGGTCACCTGGCAGTCTGTTTACTCAGCTACACTTCAAGGTTGAAGGCAGCGAATGTTACACTTTTTAAAAATCCTTTCTCTATGTCAGTTTTATTTCTGGGCATAAAAGTACTCAGCTAACTGATTTAGAGGGCATAACTGATTTAGTGGCCATCTTGCATGGACATTTCAGTGTGCTTTTTGTGATGTATGGATTTCTGATTTGAATAACTTTAAGGTATATTAATATTTTGGTGTTTGGGGGTTCTCAACAAACTCCTACATAGTGGATAAAGTAAAATTTAATTTTGTGATCTTTTTTCTCACTCTTGAAGAATTTTTTTTTTTTTGTACCAGGAAGTAAACTCATGACCTTGCTCTTGACAGGCGCTTACACCACTGAGCTAAATCCCTGGCCCAGAATTTTTGTTTTGAGATTGTTTTGGGAATAGGTGTAGTGTATATATATATATATATATATATGAATATTGATTATTTTGATAAATTCTTGCTAAATTGCATATAACTGGGATTCATTACATTTAATCCTATTGTAGTTTGTTCTTTTTTTCTTTATCTTTTCCTTCCCCCTTCCCTTCCCTCTCCCCTGCCTTTCTTCCTTTCTTTCTCATTTGAGAGAGGGTCTGGGTGTGTAATTTGGGCTGGTCTTGAACTCATTATATAGCCCAGGCTGGCATTGAATTCACAGTGATCCTCCTGTCTCAGCCTGCTGAGTGCTAGGATTACTTGCTGTGTCCAGCAAGGCTTGACTTTTTTTTTTTTTTTTGCTTTTTTGAGATACGGTTTCACTATGGGGTTCAGGCTAGCTTTAAACTTATTTTGTAGCCCAGACTAGCCTCAAATTTGTAGCAATTTTCCTGGTTCAGCCTCCCAAGTGCTGGGATTACAGGCCTGTGCCACCATGCCTGGTTTAAAGCCTGACTTTTTATCACTTGAATTACAGAGATGTTTAGGCTACCCCAAAAGAGAGAGAGCAGAAAGTATAGCAAGAGAATCAAGGGGGTAAGCATTGGTGTCATTTGGTCCAATTGTGGTCCTATAAGGTGATACTGAATTTGTGTCTTAATCCTTTGTGTCTGTAGTCTAGCTTTTGGTCCCTGGGCTGATGGATGGCAGTGGGTGAGACCTCTACAGTCATTAATCATGGTCACTCACTATTAAAAATTGCTGTTCATACACATTCCCTGTTCAGACTGCCTGTTGGAAGAACATGCTTCTTGTAGATGGTATGAATAATGCTTTCCATTTGTTTAGTGCACTTGAAAATATATAAAGTTTTCAGTGTCAGGTTAGTGTTCCAGAGGTAGACTGTTAATACAGTTGAAACAGACTCCATAAAGTATGTTTTGTTCCTCGTGTCACTACTCCTGTAGTAAATAACATCGAGAACTAGCTACTATGACTCTGATTTTATATACGTGTGTATGTGTGTGTGTTTTTTTTTTTTTTTTAAAGACAAGATCTTTGCTGTGTAGTTCAGGTTAGCCTCAAACTCCTAGTCCTGGGATTACATAGATGTGTGCAAATACTCACAGGTCAAGTGTTTCTTTCTAACTCATCCCATTATGTTTTTTTATTATGGGATTGAACATCAAGCTTTGACTTGAAATTCCTGTTAATGAAAATCTGAGTAGTGTTCTGATTCGAGTAGACTACATGGATGACCCATGGATTTGGGTCTGTTTAACTGAAGAGCAATAGTTTCACAAGTGTTACATTTTCTGAGTGAATGGTGGCTGGTTTTTTTCCTGTTGATGATATTTGATATTTCCTCAATCTAAGGTAACAACATTTCTGGTCAACAATTCTTTTTTTTAAAAAATTATTTCAGATCATCTATATTTAGATCTGCTTTTTCAGTTGCCAAAATATAGAATAGAAATAGAAAAATTGTGAGTCAGGACCCTCAGGGGGCATTATATTGGTTTATCTTGGAAGATTTCAGTTGCTTTACTCTATGCTTTATTAGATAAACCCTCTCTTACCCTTTGATTTTTACTTGGTATATAATTAGGGATTGGCAAATTACTTATATTTGTTATAAACATAGTATTATGTAACACATTTCAGATTGATCCCTGTATTAGGTTATTTTTTCTAATATTACATATATTTATATTATGTACGATATAAACCAGCTATAGAGAAAATCTGTAAATCCCTCCCCTTGCCTTTTTTTTATGAGAATATGAGGGCATGAGACCTGATGAAGACTTTATCTCAGAAAAATAAAATATTGGAATTATCAGACCATTTTAAAAATCTTGTTGGTGGCATGGATTGCTATTGTGGGATGCGATTCTCTTAAGAATTTTCAGGAAAATTTTTGTAATAAACAGTTTGGATTCTGAGATCAGTGATGAACCATACTGACATTTGTGTTTTATTCAATATCATGTAGACTGAAGGCAGTGCCAAACAGTCATTTTCCTCATGAATTTTTAAATTTCAAGTAAAATTACCTTAACCTAAGTTTCCTTAAAAGGTGCACAATTTGTTCACTTGAGAATTAGCCCTAGGTTAACCTGTGATTGATTGGTTGGGAATGTCAGCTGTAAATAAGTGGCAGTCACTTAAAGGCTCATTTGTCACTTTCCTGTGTGGTTAGGGAATAGCACAATGTGGAGAGTTTTGAATATTGTATTAGGCAATAGATTTTTTTTCAGCCTTGTGAGAAGGTTCATGACATTACTTATTGTCTCATCAGGAATTCTCAACATCTGGTTCATCTAACACAGACACTGGTAAAGTTACTGGGACCTTGGAGACCAAATATAAATGGTGTGAGTATGGCCTGACTTTCACAGAAAAGTGGAACACTGATAACACTCTGGGAACAGAAATCGCAATTGAAGATCAGGTAACATTTGAAAAATGCTTTAGTATTAATTTTAGTTTTGTATTTTAGAAGGGAGATCAAGCTAAACGTAAAATTTTTTCCTTCTAAAACAGATTTGTCAAGGTTTGAAACTGACTTTTGATACTACTTTCTCACCAAACACGGGGTAAGCACGGGCGTTTTTATCTGCATAGAATTTATTTTTAAATTTTTCAAACTAAATTTTTACTTTTATTTATTGATGTTTTGTGAGACAGAGTTTCACTGTGCAGTTCAGGCTGCCTTGAAATCACTTTGTAGCCCAGGCTGACCTTGAACTCTCAGCCGTCCTTCAGCCTCCCGAGTGCACGTGCCACCATGCCTGGCTTAAATTTTATTTTTATCAATAGATTTGTGGAGTTCATGATGATTACATTCATTGTGGGGAGTTGGTATATGGACATAGCACATCTTAATTCTGTTTTCATTCCCTTCTCACTACTCTTTCTCCAGTCACTTTGTTCCCTTCTCTTACAAAAGGTTGATCTCAACTATTGTCTATTACCTTTTATATACACATATATACCTTTTATATATATTTTTTTCTATTACCTTTTGTGTGTGTGTGTGTGTGTGTGTGTGTGTGTGTGTGTGAGAGAGAGAGAGAGAGAGAGAGAGAGAGAGAGAGAGAGAGAGAGAGAGAGAGAGAGAGAGAAAGAATATTTTTTGGCGGCGCAGGGAGGGGGGCAGCGTCCCTGTAATTTATGCTGACCTTTACCTCTATAGCTTAGTCTGATCTCTTAACTCGTGGCAGTCCTGCCTCAGCCTCCCAAGTGCTGGGATTACAGATGTGTACCACCATGCCCAGCTATTTTGGGTTTATCATATAAAAAACCCGTGTGAAAAAAAAAACCCATGTGATACTGAATCTTGTGTGTCTGATTTATTTCACTTAACATTTATGGTCTGAAGGGTATCCATTTTCTTACAAATGATTCAAGTTAACCCTTTGTATCTGAGTAGTACTCCATTATGTATAAACCCCACATTTTCTTTATCTACTCAGCTACTGATAGACATAGAGGCTGTTTCTAAGATTTAGCTCTTGTGAGTTGTGTGGCTATAAACAGAGTATGCAGGTTTCACTGTACTGTGACATCTTTAACCCTTTTGGAGGATATCTGGAAGGGCAATAGCTAGGTCAAACGGAATTTCTTTTTTGGGGCGCGCCAGGAATCAAACGCAGGACCTTGTGCTTGCCAGGCTGTATCCCTGGCCAAATGGAATTTCCGGTTTTAGCTTTCTGAGGCATCTCCATACGGATCACTGTAGTGGTCGTAGTGGTTTACATTCCCACCAACAGTGTGGAAGGGTTCTTTTCTCCTGCCACTTTGTCAGCATTTGTTATTATGTAAATTCTTGATGACAGCATTCTTTCTGGGTAAGGTAGAATCTCAGTGTTGTTTTAATTTACTTTTCTCTTGTGGTCAGAGATGTTGAACATTTTTCATTATTTGTTGGCCCTTTGTACTTTTGAGCAGTATTGTTTCACTTCAGATGCCCATTTATTGACTGGGTCTATTGTTGAAGGGCATCTACTTTTTTTGAGTTTTTTATACTAGGTATCAGTCTTCTGTCTGAGGAATATCTGACAAAATTTTTTCCATTCTGTAGGTTGTCTCTTCACTTTATTGGTTTACTTTGCAGAAGCTGCTATTGCTCTTTTCTTTCTTTCTTTCTCTTTTTTTTTT
>PVJX010044947.1:0-12957 GCA_004027295.1 Dolichotis patagonum | reverse complement strand
TCTTGTGAAAAGATTGGCTATGTTATTTAGTATGAGCTCTCCATATGCAAAGATGAGGACAACCATTTGGAAGAAAACAAGAGACAATATGACAGATAGTGAAGATCTCTGGTTGTCTAGCTTTGAAGTTTATGCTTTCTTATGTCCCATTCTGTTCTGTTTTGTTGTGTTTGATTTTACTCCCTTTTAAAATAAAATTTAAGGGGCCAGGGATTTAGCTCAGTGGCTTAAGCGCCTGCCTGGCAAGTGCGAGGTCATGAGTTCGATCCCTGGTACCAAAAAAAATAAATAAATAAATAAAATAAAATTTAAAAAATTAAAAAAAAAAAAAAAGAAAGAAGTCCACCAATCTCAGGAAAGTCCAAAGGCAAAATTCTTCTAGTTTGCCAGTGAGAGCAGGGCTGGGCAAATCAGACCACCCTTCCTTGAGACTTGATTCCCCTGACTGACAGGAAAATGAGAACACTGGATTAAATTCTTGGTTTCCTTCCAACTTTAAATCTGAACTTACCTTAAAATTTCAGGAAGTTGGGGCTGGGGATTTAGCTCAGTGGCTTAAGCACCTGCCTGGCAAGCACAAGGTCGTGAGTTCGATCCCCAGTACCAAAAAAAAAAAAAAAAAAAAAAAATTTCAGGAAGCATAATTGTTTCTCTTAAGTAGTCTGCTTCACTGTTCGTTGGTGCCTCCATAGCAGCCATAATAAATGCAGGGACTAGACAGAAAGAACAGCATGGGCTTGGCACACCTGCCCAGTCTGCTCAGCCCGGGAACTCAGGATTAGGTGGTGTGGATGCCATGGAAGAGAGGGAGGGTTTCTTTTTTTCTTTCCTTCTTTTCTTTTCTTTTTTCTTTCTCTTTCTTTCTTTCCTTGAGACAGGGTTTCACTATGTACTTCAAGCTGTGTAGCCCAGGCTGGCTTTCAACTCACAGCAATCCTCCTGCCTCAGCCTCCTGAGCGCTGGGATTACAGACCTGACCTGCACTACCATGACCAGTGGGAAAGGGTTTCTGAGGAGACTGTTCAAGTGTTGTATCTGGGGAGCCCAGGAGGACAGTAAGCAAGGGGTGCTGTATTTAGCAGGAGAGGGAGGCTCTGCACTGGCACTTAAACCAGACCATGCCGTTTTTTATGAGATGATGATGGCAATATTTTTTCAATACTGAGGATAGAATCCAGAGCCTTCACTTTGAGCTACATCCCCAGACTTTTTCTCTGCTGGTTTGTTTTGCTATTTGTTTTGAGATAGGGTCTCACTGAGTGGCTAAGTTGTCCAGGCTGGGCTCAAACTCATGATCCTCCTGCCTCAGCCTCCCACAGTGCTGGGATCCCAGCCTGCGCCACCATGCTAAGATGGCGCAGCTCTTAATCTGTCAGAGCCTGCAGTACCATGCTCTGTGAAACAGCCTCCTTGACAGCATCGTGATGAGTAAGAGCGATAGTGCCGTAAAGCTAGTGGGAGGTGCTTGACGGTTGGCGCTGGTAGTGGAGGTGACTTGGGAATGGGGTTCTGAAGGAGCCACCATGAGTGTCACGCTGAGGCGATTTGCTTTTGCTTTCAGAAAAGGAAAGTAATTTAAAGAATTATAACCCATGACCACTTAAACAATTTAGAGAAAAATTGTTTTTTCTGGTTGCATTTAGATGTCTCTTTAACCAAAAGGAGACCACTCTGTACTTCACAGACTAAAGAAGAACCCAAATCAGCCACAGTGGTTAGAAGCATCAGGGTTGCAGGGTGCAGTGGCATGTAACTGTAATCCCAGCATGAGGGAGGCTGAGGCAGGAGGATCACTGTAAATTCAAGGCCAGCCTGGCCACATAGTGAGACCTTGTCTCAAAAATAAAAAATGGTATCAGGATACGTGGTAAAGGTAGCACTGACTAGAAAGACAGATGCCTTCAATTGCCACATTCACACACATTATTCTGACAGCTGATGCAGCTCGAGCTTCTGGTGATACCTTGACCAGCAAAGCCAACTCCACTGGTTATAAATGTCTGCATGCATCGACCACATTTCTTCCCCAAACCTCATACAATAAGAAATTAGGGTGATGAGGGTTGAAGAGCAGTTGGGAAACATTTTTTAACCTCACGATAATGCAGAAGAGGAGCAGAAAGAGGCAGCTTCCTCCTCTCCCATCTGTGATCAGTGGAGCAATTTGGGTCTCAGGGATTCAAGCCACTTGTTGGTGTCTTGCCAGCAGAGGATTCTGGACAGTGTCAGATGAAGTCCTGTGTAAATGATGGTTAAGCCGGTAGATAAGAAGTAGTTCTCGCCGGGGATTTAGCTCAGTGGCTTAAGTGCCTACCTGGCAAGTGCAAGGTCGTGAGTTCAATCCCCGGTACCAAAAAAAGAAAGTAGTTCTCCCTTAAAAATAACATGAAAATTTTGAATAACTCAGAAATTACAATCCTGCAAATTCTACTTCCATATATCTATAGAAGCAAGCTAGATATGACCATTGCATGCAACCAGGATTTTTTGGGTTTGTTCTTGTGTTTTGAGGCAGGGTCTCGCTAAGTAGTTTAGGCTGGTCTTGAACTCACTATATGGAGGAATCAGACCCCTGCCATCCTGTTCAGAGAGCCCTGTAACCCTTCCCCTCCTGGCATAGCTGTACCCGGAGACTCATAGCTTCATCAACCCTGCTGTTGCTACCGACTCATGTCAATGTTCAGTCCTGCTGCACCCTGCACGCGCCTGGCCCTGGTCCTTGTGCTTGAGTCAGCGTCTCGGGCAGGAAACTGCAACCCCCTTTCGCTGAACTCCCCACCCCCACCCCATAAATGGCCCCGTAGCCTGCAGGAGAGTGACTGGTCTGGTCTCTAGTGGCAGAACACGCCCTTTCAGGTTTGTTTGCAAATAAACCTGTCCCATTGACCGAGGACCTCTGTTTTTTCCTTTCCTTTTCCCCCAAACGCTATGTAGCCCAGACTGGCCTCAGCCTCTCAAGTGCTGTGATTACCGGTGTGTGTCATCACACCAGGTTGAAACCAGTATTTTCAAACCAGGTAATTCCAGCTCTCAGAAGGCTGAGGCAGAACGATAACAAGTTCAAGGCTAGTGTGGGACGCACAGTGAGTTTGAGTCTGAATTCTATAGGGAGACCCTGTCTCAAAAAATAGAAAAACAAGGGCTGAGGATTTAGCTCAGCGGCATAAGCACCTGCCTGGCAAGCATGAGGTCATGAGTTCAATCCCCAGTACAAAAAAAAAAAAGCATCAAATAAAATATATACTACAGACTAATGTTCCTCTTAAACAAAATGGAGAACTAGAGTCTGCCAAAAAATATATACATCAGGAAAAGAAAAACTTGTATAAATGTTTGAGTACTAAATTTATTGATACATCATGAGATTCATAAAAGTTACCTTTGGCCTCTACAATTACAAGAGGTGCTCAGAGTGATGATCATTAGCTTCCAGACATTTATTAGTATGGCAAATTGCTGATGTTCGTACACATTTTTTTTGGTGGGCACTGTATTTTATGCCAGGCATGGTGGTACACACCTGTACTCTCAGCTCTCAGGAGGCTGAAGCAGGAGGCTTGCCATGAGTTCGAGGTCAGCCTGGGTTGCATAGTGAGGTTAAGGCCAGCATAGACTACAGACCAAGACCCTGTCTCTCTCCCTCTCCCTCTCTCTCTCTCTCTCTCTCTCTCTCTCTATATATATATATATATATATTTTTTTTTTTTTTAAGGTACTGGCAGACAGTTGGGGAGAAGGAAGTATTTAGTCATAGAGTACTTAGCCATATGAGACCCTGGGTTCTATGCCCAGCACTTAAAAAAAAATAACAAACTGAGTCAAATAATGTACAAAAAGAATTATATACCATAATAAATAGCCCAAGAATGCAAGGTTGATTTTGTACTTGAAAATCAGTTCATGTAAGGCATCATACTGATAAAGACAAAAACCACATAGTCTTAATATATGCAGAAATTGGGGCTGGGGATTTAGCTCAGCGGCATAAGCGCCTACCTTGCAAGCAGGCAGTCGTGAGTTCGATCCCTGGTACCGATAAAAAAAAAAAAAAAAAAAAAATATATATATATATATATATATATATATATATATATATACAGAAATACATTTAACAAAATCAACATCCATCAATGATAGCAAAAGTCAACAAACTAGGAATAAAGGAGAGGCTATCACACCTTCCCACGAGAGCCCACACTGTGTTTCCCACATGCAGTGTATATTTTTATCTTTGGGCTCAGCTTCTTTTTCTCTTTACTCTGCCCAAGCTCGCTCTGTTGAGCCAGTTTCTTTCCTGCTCTTCATTTTTGCTTTATTGAATAAACTTTGCCATTGCTAATTTTTTTTTTTAAAGAGGGAAGTTCCTCACCTAACACAGGACACCTACATAAAACCCAACACCAACATCATACTTACTGGTAGAAGACTGAACACATTTCCCACAAATGGGAGCAACATAAAGATGTCTGTTGCCACATTTGTATCAGTCCATTTCCTATTGCTATAACAAAATCCTTGAGGCTAGACAATATGTAAAGAGAAGAGGTTAGTTAGCTTACACATTTGGAGGCTGAAAGTCCAAACAGAATGGTCAAAGTTCAGGTTAGGGCACCTTTTGCTACATCTCACTGAGGAAGGCCCCCCGGGCAGTAGTACCTGTGAGAAGGGAAGGCCATGTGGCAAGACAGGGAGACAGAGGGACCCGAGGGGTGGGCTTGCCCTTCAATAACAACCCTCTCTCTAGAACTGACTAGGATCTTGCTGAGTGTGATGATGCACACCTGTAATCCCAGCAGTCAAGAAGCTGAGGCAGGAGGATCACAGCAAGTATGAGGCTGGCCTGGGCTACATAGTGAGTTCAAGGCCATCCCTGGCTACATAGAAAGACCCTCAAAAAATAAAATAAAATAAAATAAAATAAAATAAAATAAAATAAAATAAAATAAAATAAAATAAAATAAAATAAAATAAAATAAAAATAAACCCACATTGACCAGAATCCACAAGAACTGCAATTCCTTCCCACAGCACAGCTCCCAGCTACCTAACCAACTCCTGCTGGGCGTTCCCACCCCCCTCTACATCTCCCAGGAACCATGTTTTAAAGATGAGAGCCTATAGGGGACAAACCACATTCAAATCACAGCCCCACTCAGAGGCAGCATGGCACTGAGATTCTAGCCAATTCAATAAGAACAAAACACAGCGAAGGAAAATACTTATTTTCTGGCAGGGATTGAACCAAAGACTCTCCACTAAAGTACATTCCCAGTCCGTTTTCTACTTTTTTATTTTGAGACAGAGTCTCACCAAATTGCTAAATTGTCCAGGTTGGCCTTGAACTTGCGATCCTCCTGCCTCAGCCTCCTAGAGTGCTGGGACTGCAGGTGTGTGCTACCATGCCTAGTTCAAAACATACATTCATAAAAAAGAAGATGGAAGGCTAACTTTATTCTCCAATGACATTGTCCTTTATGCACAAAACCTCATGTAGCTCCCCATACACCCAAAATGGTGAGAACTAAATTTTAAAAATGGGTTCAGAAAAGCTACTGAATAAAAGATGAATATTTTTTAAAAATCAATTGTATTTCTATTTGCAGGCAACAAGCTCAATTTTTCTTTTTTTCTTTTTTTTTTTGGTACCGGGGATTGAACTCACGACCTCACGCTTGCCAGGCAGGCACTTAAGCCACTGAGCTAAATCCCCAGCCCTACAAGCTCAATTTTCCAACAATCTGAAATTAAGAGAATAATTTAATTCACAATAACATCAAATATAATGTTCTTTGGAATAAATGTAATAATAGAAGTTATATCTCTACATTGAAAATTGCTTTGTCGGGCTGGGGATTTAGCTCAGTGGCTTAAGCACCTGCCTGGCAAGCACGAGGTCATGAGTTCGATCCCCAGTACCAAAAAAAGAAAATTGTTTTGTTACTTTTGTTTTTATTTTTATTATTTTGTATTAGTATGTGCTTGCAGTACATAATAATACACTCATCATGAGGAGTTGATACTGTAAATAGCACATCTTATTTCTTTTGATGTCCCTTCTCCTGCCTTCTCTCCTGACTGCTATATTTTTGTTCAACTCCATTTTATTTCAAGGACAAAAAGAAAAAAGAAGAAGAAAACTACAACAAAATTTCTTTTTTTTTCTTTGTTTTTTTTTTTTTTTTTGGTACCGGAGATTGAACTCACGACCTTGCACTTGCCAGGCAGGCGCTTAAGCCACTGAGCTAAATCCCCCCCCAAAATTTCAAAACACATCAATTGGAGGCAACAATGGTACATACACTGCACACTGTCATTCCAAAATCATTCACCCAGATCACAAGAGATCTGCGTTCAATTGTCTGAATAATACCAGCACAAATCTTTCTCTTCAGTGAACTCAGAGAAATCATTAATATGACTATTTTAACTATTTTTATATACATATACAGATATATTTTTTCTTTCAGCTTCTCACACTAATGAAACAATATACTGTTTACAGGTGTGTCTTATTTATTTCACTAATGAGTATGATCTCCAGTTGCATCCATTTACCTATAAAAATCTCCAGTTTATCCTTATTTATGGCTGAGTAGTACTTCATAGTATAAAAGTACATCTTTTGTATCTATTCCTCAGTCAATGGGCATTTAGGTTGTTTCCAAAATCTGGTTATTGGGCCAGGGATTTAGCTCAGTGGCTTAAGCGCCTGCCTGGCAAGTGCGAGGTCATGAGTTTGATCCCCGGTACAAAAAAAAAAAAAAATCTGGTTATTATAAACTGTACTTCTATAAACATGGGTGCACATATATCACTGTGGTATGGTATTTTTAATTCTTTTGGGAAGATACTCAAAAGGAGAATAGCTAGGTTGAAAGGGACCTCCAATCCTAGTTTTTGTTTTTTTTTTTTTGTACCGGGGATCGAACTCACAACCTCGCGCTTGCCAATCCTAGTTTTTTGAGGAATCTCCACACTAATTTCCACACTGATTGCACCAGTCTGCATTCTCACAAACAGTGGAGAAGGGTTCCTTTTCCCCACAGCCCCTCCAGCCCCTGTTGTTTGATTTCTTGATACTAGCCATTCTTTCCAGGGTGAGGTGGAATCTCAGTGTTGTTTTAATTTGCATCTCAAATGACCAGTGATGCTGAACATTTTTTCACATATTTATTTGCTGTTCATATTTCTTCATCTGAGAAAAGTATATTCATTGCAGATGCCCATTTTTGGATTGGGTCCTTAAATCTGGGAGGACTGATTTTTTTGAGTTCTTGATAGTAATCCTTTGTCTAAGGAACAGCTGGCAAACATTTTCTCCCACATTGTGGGTTGTCTCTTCACTCTGTTGGTGGTTTCTCTTGCTGTGCAAAAGTTTTTCAGTGAGATCTCAGTTGTTGATTCTTTGTGATGGTTCCTGTGCAATTGGGGTTTTGTTCAGAAAGTCTTTGCCTACACCACTGTCTTTAAGCATTTTACCTACTCTATCTTCCAGCAGATTTAGTGTTTCTGCTTTATTTTTTTCAAATCCATTTTATTTCAAGGAATAAAAGAAGAAAAAAACTAAAAAAAATTTCAAAACACATCAATCAGGGATTGTTTCTGTTTTAATATTAAGATCTTTGATCCATCCTGATTTTAGCTCAGTTCATGATGAAAGATATGGGTCCAGTTTTAATCTTCAGCATGTGTAGAGCCAGTTTTTCCAGCACCATTTATTAAAGAGACTGTCATTCTTCTTGTGAATGTGTTTGGAGCCTCTGTCAAAGATAAGGTGGTTAGTGTGTCTGGAGATGTTTCTGCATCTTCTAATCTATTCCATTGATCTTCGGGTCTGGGTTTTTTGCCAGTACCACACTGTTTTTATCACAGTAGCTTTATAGTATAATTTCAAATCAGATTGTGATGCCCCCTGTCTTGCCTTTATTGGCTAGGGTTGCTTTTGTTATTATAGATCTCTTCTGGTTCCAGATGAATTTTGGGATTGTTTTCTCTAATTGATGAGATATGCTATTGGAATTTTGATTGGGATTGCATTGAATCTGTATAACAGTTTTGGAAGTATGGCCATTTTTACTATTTTGGTTCTTCCTACCCAAGAGCACAGGATATCTCTCTGTTTTCTAATATCCTCTTCAGTCTCCTTTTTTCAGAGTAATGTAGTTTTCAATGTAGAAGTCTTTATATCCTTTGTTAGATTGGTTCCTAGGTATTTCACTTTTCTGGATGCTATTGTAAAAGGTGGTATTTTGCTTATTTCTCTCTCAGTGAGTTTGTTCTTCATGTACAGGAAGGCTATTGATTTTTGAGTGTTGACTTTGTAACCACCTATGTTACTGAATTTGCTCATTAAATCTAGTAGTCTTTTGGTGGAGTTTTTGGGGTCTTCTCTGTAGAGCATCACATCATCTGCAAATAACCATAGTTTAATTTCTTCCTTTCCTATCCTTATTCCTTTTATTTCTTTCTCTTGTCTAATTGCTCTGGCTAAAGTTTCCAGGACTATGTTGAATAAGAGTGAAGATAGTGGACATCCTTGTCTTGTTCCTGATTTTGGAATGAAAGCTTTCAGTTTTTGTCCATTTAGTATGATGTTGGTTGCTGATTTGCCATAGATAGCTTTTTGTTTTCTCAGTACTAGGGATTGAACTCACAGCCTTGTGCTTACTAGGCAAGTGCTTGAGCCACTAAGTTAAATCCCCGACTCTCTATAGATGGCTTTTATCAGATTGAGATAAAGATGATCTATTCCAATTTTCTATAGGTTTTTTTTTTTTTTGTTATGAATAGGTCTTGGACTTTTTCAAGTATTTTTCTGCATATATTGAGGTGATGGTACGGTTTTTGTTCTTGGCTGTGTTAATATGTTGTATTACGTTTATTGATTTGTGTATGTTGAAGCATCCCTGCATCCCTGGGATAAATCCTACTTAATCAACATATATAATCATCTTGACAATTTGCTGCATTCTGTTTGCCAGGATCTTATTGAGAATTTTTGTGCCTATGTTCGTTAGGGAGGTTGGCCTGTGGTTTTCCTTCTTGGTTGGGTCCTTCTCCAGTTTTGGTGTTAGGGTAATGCTTGCTTCCAGGAATGAATTTGGGAGTATGGCTTCCCTTTTGATTTTAAGAAAGAATTTGAGAAGTAGCAGCATTAGATATACTCTAAATTTCTTGTAGAACTCAGTAGCGGATCCATCAGGGTCTGGGCTTTTCTTTGTTGTTAGGTTTTTAATTACACCTTCAAGCTGTGTGTGGTGATGCAAGTCTGAATCCTAGCACTTGGGAGGTTGAGGCAGGAGGACTGCTGTAAATTCAAGGAAAGCTTGGGCTACATAGTGAGTTTAAATCTGACCTGAACTACATAGCAAGAACCTCTTTCTCTCTCCAAAAAAAAATTGCATCTTTAATTTCATTGACTGATACTGATTTATTTAGAATTTTTATATCTTTTCAATTCAACTTTGGTAATTCATCTGTATCTAGGAATCTGTCCACTTTCCATTTTATTAGAACATAAGTTCTTGTAGATATAGATGATTTTCTGGATTTTTGCAAGATCTGTTTTAATTTCCCCCTTTAACTTCATTGCTAATTGTATGTATTGAGTCCTTACTTTCTTTTTTTGATAACGTTGGCTAAGGATTTGTTACTTTTATGTTATCCTTCAAAGAACAAATTCTTCAACTCATTGATTGTTTGTGTTGTTTTCTTAATCTCCATTGCATTAATTTCTGCTCTGATCTTTATAATTTCCTTCCTCCTCAGACTGTGGGGCTTGATTTGCTCTTCTTTTTCTAGAAGCTTGAGGTTCAACATTATGTTGTTTATTTGGGCTCTCTGTGTTTTCCCAATATGAGCGTCAATTTCTCTCATAGGACTGCTTTCCTTGTGTCCCACAAGTTCCAGTATGTTATACTGGCATTATTGTTAATTGTAGAAAATTTTAATGTCTTCTTTAATTTCATCTGTGACTTGTTGGCTATTCAGGAGTGTGTTATTTAATTTCCATGTGTTTATGAAGTTCTCATGGTTTATTTTGCTACTGATTTCCAATTTCATAACACTATGGTCTGATAATACACATGGGATAATGTCAATTCCTTTGCATTTTCTTAAGGATGTTCTGTGAACTAGTATGTGGTCTATTTTTTTTTTTTGTATCAGGAATCAATATGTGGTCTATTTTGCAGAATGACCTGCATGGAGCCTGAGAAGAATGTGTATTCTGATGTTGTGGGGTGCATCACTCTGTAGACATCTACTGAGTCCATTTGTTCAAATGTCTGGTTCAGTTCTAATATTTATCTAAGATGACTTCTCTGTCTTCTGTAAGTTTTACAGAAGTTTACATTACCAAACTCTCATTTTTTATGGAATTAACTAAGATAGCCTAGAGTTCTTTCTGGCTTTACATGCCTCTATAAGGAAAGTGTAAAGTGGGAAATGAGTAGAGGTAAAGTCAAAGTTAGGAAACTGAAGCAGAACAGACTTGACATTTCCTCTAGAGTACAGCGGAGGATCAGAGCCAGTCTGTCTCAGTGAAACCTGCCCTCCAAGTCTTAAGACTGGCCACAGCCTAGTGCTGCTTAAACGGTGGAAGGAGTCCTGGTTTTTTATTGTAGGCATGTATGTTTTCTAAGTCTGAGCTAGATTTTCATCTAAAAGAACCATTTTACAGAAGTTTACATTAAAGCCTGTCAGAGGTGTTCTAATATTTTCTCTAGTGCTATCGTCTAAATACAGTCAAGCAAGGAGCACCAGCAACTTTAGCAACTAATTTAAATTTAACTTGTATAAGAACAAACTAATAATAATATACCATTAAAGAAATATCATTATAAATGTCACATGTTTTAACTTAGATTCACATTATTTTAATAACACTATATGAGACAAAGCAATTAAAAACAATGGGCAAATAGCAAGCAATTATCACAACGAATTATAAACAACTGGCAAAGATAAAGCAAAATTTGAAGCATAAAATTTGTTGCCTAAACGAGTCCCAGTCCAGAGTCTATAAAACAGAAAACAAACTCTCACCTCCATCCAGTGATCTTGGTGGATGACCTCCAAATGATATAGGAGAATGAAACTCCCGACCTACTATGTCCGGTACGAGCTCATGTTCTCTAAAATTGAAGAATGAATTGTAGGAACAATGGAGGGTGAAGAATAGAATATATTTATTGAGAGGAAGAAAGCTTCTGTCTGAAGAGAGACAAAAGGGGTTCCAAGTGGGTTGCTGAGTTCTAATATTTATTTATTGATTTTTTTTTGTCTAGTTGAACTGTCTATTCATGAAAGCAGTGTTGAGGTCCTCAATTATACTTGTATCAGTGCTTATTTGATTTTTTATATACATTTTTAAAAAAATATAGTTAGGTACACTAGTATTTGGTGCATATATATTCATGATTGTTATCTCTTGCTCTTGGATGGTTACCCTTACAGGACGTAACAACATTCTTTGTCTCTTTTGTTTGTTTGTTTGTTTTTACTTTTTTTTTTTTTTTTTGGTACGGGGATCAAACTCACGGCCTCACACTTGCCAGGCAGGCACTTAAGCCACTGAGCTAAATCCCCAGCCCTTGTTTTTACTTTTTATCGGGACTGGGGATGGAACTCACAACCGTGAGCTTGCAAGGCAGGCACTTATGCCACTGAACTAAATCCCCAGCCCCTCTTTGTCTCTTTTAATCAGCCTGGGCTTGAAATCCAGTTTGTCTGCAAATAAAATAGCTGCTTCTGCTTTTTCCCAGGTTCCTGTATCATGGAGTATTATATTCCATCCTTTAACTTTCCATCTATGAATTTCTTTTTTTTTTTTTGGTACTGGGGATTGAACTCATGACCTCATGCTTGCCAGGCAGGTGCTTAAGCCACTGAGCTAAATCCCCAGCCCCTCATCTATGAATTTCTTGTGGGTCTTGTTTCTTGATTCATTCTGCCACTCTGTGTCTTTTGATTGGCGAATTGAAACCACTAATATTGATGGTTATAAAATATGCATTGACTTATCCTTGTCATGTTACTTTCCCTTTTTAGGCTCCTTTTTTCCTCCTTTAATTGTATGCCTTTTGGTTGGTGAATTCATTCTGTTGGGGTTCATGGGGTTTTTAGTCCTTGTTATCTCTTTCTTTTATTTTAAAGATAGTAAAACACAACAAAATAAGACAGAACAAAGCCAATCAAGACAATGCAGTGAAATTGGTACAGAATTTCAGAGCAGGATAATGGGATAACAATAATAGGTGCCATAATATATCTTGTTATCTTCACAATAGTTGTCCATTCAATCAGGTATAGCAAAATCAAACTGAAAACAGAATACCACAAAACCAATCAAAACAGAATATTGAATAGAGCAAAACAATTAATCAGAACAAACCAAAACAATGAAAACAATTTTGCCTTCAAAGAGAAGATAGAAAGAAATCCCCCCATATTTGCTATATTGCATATGGTCAACCTCCCAAGAGATACTCAGACCTCTAGCCCCAGGTCAGCATAATCAACCAAACAACACAAGCATTTAGTTGTTTTATGTGCCTTAGTTGCTATCAACTCTGGCAGACCTTGAAACTATCCAGTTGCTAAAGGGGTGAGAGAATAGGACATTTGATTCTCAGCCCACGTGCCCATAAGCTCACAGGAGAAACTGACTTATTCTCTCCCTGGTGTGCCCACGGCTCACACTGCTTACCAGGAAGGCTGGCTCTTGCTTTCTTGGTTGGTTTCCCAAGTCCCAGCGTGGCTGATTCTTGGGAGATGCTGACTTGTTCTCTCCCTGGTGTGCCTATGGCTCACTGGCCTGTTATTTCTTTCTAGAATGTCCTTCAGAACATTTTAGTGTGCTGGTTTGATGATTATGGATTCCCTCAGGTGTTCTTTGTCATGGAAGTATCTTATTTCTCCATCCATTTTTACTTTTTTTTTTTTTTTTGGTACCGG
>PVJX010044946.1:0-12955 GCA_004027295.1 Dolichotis patagonum | reverse complement strand
AATCAGGCATAGAAGGGCCGGGGATTTAGCTCAGTGGCTTAAGCGCCTGCCTAGCAGGCGTGAGGTCATGAGTTTGATCCCCGGTACCAAAAAAAAAAAAAAATCAGTCATAGAAGAGCACGCCTGTAATCTCAGCTGTCAGGGGGCTGAGGTAGGAAGTTCACTTCAAGTTCGAGGCCAGCGGCCAGCTTGAACTACACAGTGAGTTCAGGGGCTGAGGACTTAGCTCAGCGGCATAAGCGTCTGCCTTGCAAGACCGCGGTCGTGAGTTGGGTCCCCGGTACCAATTTAAAAAAAAAAAAAATATATATATATATATATATATATATATATATATATACACACACACACACACACACACACACATATATATGTACATATATATGTGTGTGTGTGTGTGTATATATATATATATATATAGTGAGTTCAAAACCAGCCGGAACTGTATAGTGAAGAATGAATGTATTTCCAACATGTGGAATAACAGAGAAAATAATAAATATCCTGAATCACACACACCCAGCTTCAACACACTGTCAGTCTTGACTCAAGTTCTTCCTCCCACGCACACTTTTTCCTTCTGATGTATTTTAAAGTAAATCTCAAACATGAGACAACATATCATTTCACTCCAGAATGTCTCAGCATGCATTTCAAATTGGTAAAGACTTTTTTTAAAGTGCTAACTACCAAGCTGCTGTATCAAGGGACAGCATTAACAACGCCTTCCTACTACCTCACACACATTACCATTGTCAGAATATTGGTACGTTTGTCCAAGCTGTGTTGGAATTACGATGAAATGTTCTGGGTAGGAGTAATGCACTATGGGTTTTACCATAAAAAAAATTTTAAGATTTAAACATCCATTGTATTTTTTGATCATTCCTCATAGTACCATGGAACGTAATCAGAAAATAACGTGCAAAAGTAAAACTGGCCACTGTTTCAGGGAGGGTGGACTGCGGCACTTGGGGAAGCAATAATGTGTATTTATGCTTTCGCACTGGGGATAGCTTACCATATATCTGAAAACATAAACTATTCCTGAAAGGAAAAAAACACAGCCACCTGGGCCCATCGAGTTTCATCCACACTAGTCACTGTCACTGATGATCAGTCACTGCGTAAACTAATCTTGCTCTGTTATCCTCCCGAATTTCTCTTGCAAAATGTCCCCAACATCTGTCAATCAGATATCCTGGCTGGCCATCCAGTCTGCAGTCTGAGTGCTCACCTCCTTTCGCCCTTCTACCTCATTTGGCTAAAATCTTTGCTAGTGTTGTACCCCAAGACTTCCTTCACAGGGCTCCGGGAACTCTTGCACTGGCTAGAACCGCACAGCCCTGTTTATTTCTCCAATGGCAAAATGAAAAGGAGGCCACCCTTCTGCCCACTATGCACTCACTGTGACACTTGGGTCCCCTCCACGCCCCTTCCCTTGCGTTGCAGCTGAGCAATGATGAATGCACAGGTGCTGGCCTTGCTGCTGTCTAAAAGGGATTTTATCCTCTTTCCCAATTCAAACTTCAAATAATTGAAACAGATGTGCACCTGGACAGACACATACCTGCTGTATGGAGCTGTCTCGCTCAGCTAACAATTCTGATCTCCTGGACCGGCCTCTCAGCTTAAGCAGCTACAATGTCTTTGCTTCAAAATTCTAATTTTTGAATTTCTTCTTGGCAGTTTCAAATGGAAAATGAAGAATGCATACCAAACAGGAGCAAGAGGCATGTTGTTCTGTGTGGAATTTCACAGCAACAATTATTTTTAATAATATCTGGGCCAAATATTCTCAGGACTTGGTTTATGCTGAAATTCAGTATCATACATATCAGGATGGGGCCTTTAAATTCTGCAGGATTATTCTACAAGTGACTCTCAAAGTAGAATTTGTCTGCTTTTATATATGTCAACTAAACTGTAGTATGCATAGCTTGTGCTACATGGAGAAACAAGTCGTATCTGGGCAAAACAAAATATTCTTGTGGCCACAAAATGATGCAAAATCTACTTTCGACTCAGTTCTATTCTCCAGTACTCATAGTCTAATGTTTCCTTTATGATAAAACCTGGTAAGATTAAGCCCCAAGGGAAAATTATGAATTAGAGTATTGCCACACTAAGATAATTTTTTCATTAGCATTTGAATACCACAGCTGAAGGCATAGTTTTTGGTTTTCATTTTGGTTTTTTGAGACAGGGTCCCACTATAGCCCAGGCTGGACTTGAACTCTTGGTGACTCTCCTGCCTCAGCTTTCTGAGTGCTGAGATGACAGGCATGTACCACCACACATAGGAAAGGAATACTTCTTAAAGTCCCAAACAAGACCCCAAAAAAGTGTTCTAAATGGCTGGTGTGAAAAGACCTAAAAAGACAGGTCCTGAAAAGACAGGAAAATTTTTGCTTTAAAAAAAAAAAAAGATGCAGTGAAGTCTGCAGTCTGCAGTCTGTGTTTCCTATGTTGTTCTCCACAGTGGACCTCCTGAAATACTTTTTACAATCCCACTCTGAGATCAGGCTTTGTAAGAGCAAGGCCTCTCTCTTTGTGGACTGGATCTTTTGGATAAGCCACCTCCTGAGAGAGCACTGTGCCCACCCTGGAGGACAAAGGTCACATAGCCTTCTCTTCGAGAGGGCCCCGCAGAAGCCTACAGTAAGAGGGCAGCAAGCAGCTCACTTGGGTTAGGGAAGCAGAGGTGACCCATAACAGGCTGATGGGGAGGGGGGAGAGACACAACAGACTGGCTCTGGAGTCTATCCCAGCATAAGGCCAAAAGAAGAAATTACAACAATGGCATTACTGTGCTTTCTCAGACTTTTTGACATTTATTTGACATTGCCACTTCTTTATACTGATGGCCTTTAAGAAGTCCTTAATCGCCAGGGGGTGCAGCTCAGTGGAAGAGTGCTTGCCTAGCATGCACAAGACCCTGAGTTCAATCCCCAGCTCCAAAACAAAGCAACAACAACAAAAAAAGAACTAGTAGAAGTCTTTAATCAAGGCACTGAGTTAAATTAACATGAAATCTGTATGGCTGGGCATGGTCTCTGAACTCAGCATTCGTGAGGCTGAGGCAAGAGGATTGAAGTGAATTCAAGGCCAGCATGGGCTACAGTTACTTCAAGGACAGGCTGAACTGTATAATGAGACTTTATCTCAAAAAAATCAAAAATAAAATAGTGATCTCTTTGGTAGTTTCTATCTGTTCACATTAAGAACTTTAACACCTTAATTCCTTTTCTGGATTTTTCTCCCTCATTTCCTAAGGCTTAATAAAACTGAGTGTCTGGAGGGTCCCCTGAAGAAACCACCCTTTAGAAATGTCAGTGTGGTCAGGGATTTAGCTCAGTGGCATAAGTGCCTGCCTGTTAAGTGCAAGGTTGTGAGTTCGATCCCCAGTACCAAAAAAAAAAAAAAGAAAAAGAAAGAAAGAAAGAAATGTCAGTATGTAGCCACTCGTTTCTGAGCTTAAATGTAGGCTGTTTTAGCACAGGGTTCCAATTATTCTTGGAACCCTCAAAGCTACTGGAACCTCTCCCCATCGTCACTTGAGCTTCCTGTCTAGAAGGAAAAGCTGTCCTTGCTGGAATAGTAAACAGATCACTCCATATCAAAGATCTCATCAAGGGTCCCATGTTGTACTCACCTCTCGGCTCCCCAAAAATGTAATTAAACATCACAGTCTAATTTTGTGTTTACCACTTTTAGAAACAGCATCAACACAGATTACATGTGACACTTATTCATGCCTATAATGAGTCCAAGCAAGTATGTGACTTTCACCCTGATCAAAATGAGATTGAATAATTAACAGATGGGCTTCCTAATAACATTATAGAGCAGTCTCACACTGGATTCCCCTTAAATCCCATGAAGGGGTAAGAGTGTGGCTCAGTGGTACGGCAACTGCTTAGAATGTCCTAGATTCATTCCTAGCACCAAAAACACACCCAAAAGTAGGGATTGCAGTATTTTATATAGTCTATCACTCAAGTATTTTTTAAAATCTCTCATGGGTACAGCATTAAAGAGAAAAAAAATTAATCTGAAACTTTAAATTTTTTGTTGTTTTTGTTTTTGTTTTTAAGTGTCTTTCTGTGGCGACCAAGATGGCCTTGAACTCACTGTAAGCCTCCTGTCTCAGCCTCCTGAGTTATGGGGTTACAGATGTATACCACCATGCCCAGTATTTTTTTTTATTGTATTAAAGATCAACTAAATGGTTTTAAGTACGCCACCATGAATAGACCTAGATAAAGAAAAAAACATTATGTCTTAGGCAGCCATCAAATGGAATGTTTCTCCGTGGTCTTATGGTATGTGGTTCACCATAACTGAACGATGACCCCTTGTTAATTATAATTACAGTGGTCCTCATTCCTACTAGTCCAAGACTAGAAAGCTCTAAGGTTGGGTATTTGCAGTCTCATCACAAGACCACCAAAAAAAATGTATTCGTGCTGTTTTTCTTTTATTTTGTTTTTTTCAAGACAAGGTCTCATTATGCAATTCAGGTTGGCCTCAAACTCTCAGCAATCCTCCTGCCCCGCATGCTGTGATAACAGGTGTACACCATACCCACCTTTAATTTTTTTTTTCAAAATCTTTCCTATCTATTCCATGACATTCTTTGGAGGAACATGAATCTAGTAGTAGCACAGAATTGGAAAAAATAAAAAATAACTTGACATTTAAAAAATGTCTGGTTTTATGAGAGAACACTATTCCTTTAGGCAGAAGGAGCACTGAGCTGGGAATCAGGTGATCTGGACACTGGTCCTGATGTGCTGCTCTCCTCTGTTTTTGGTTTGTTTGTTTGTTTTTTTATCGGTACCAGGGATCGAACTCACGACTGCCTGCTTGCAAGGCAGGCGCTTATGCCGCTGAGCTAAATCCCCAGCCCTGTGCTCTCCTCTGTATGCAATTGGGGATGACCTGTTCCCCACCATCTGCTGCTGCCCGGGTCCACAGCTGTAACCCCCTGGGAGGCAGAAATGTTTCACTTAACATGGAAGACAGAGATGTCTGCAAGGCTGTGCCGAGGAGGTGGGCACAGCCGCTGCTGCTTCAATGCTTCAGACAGCCATACATTAATTTTTGAAGGAAAAATCCCCAAGCTCTGTACCGGAGCCTCTGCTTGGGAAGCAGATGTCTAGGAATGAGGGCTCCCCAGCTTTACCACCAAGCAGTCAGCGGCCAAGTCCTCCTCACCCACCATGCTCCCCTCCAGGGCCACTGTCTGGCACGCGGCCAAAAAAGGGGGTGTGGCTTCAGGGCTGGGCGCCGAACTGCAAGGCCTCCAGGGTGACAAGCAGAGCTGAGGAGCCCTTCCCAGTGAAAGCTCGCTTAGATCAGCAGTATGGGGGGGGGGGGGAGGAGAAAAAGGGTGGGGCCCTCAGTGCCCACCGCATCCTGCCTGTGAACCCAGGACAGACTGCAGCGCTGCCCGCGCACCGCCACTGCAAGCAGCGAGGACCCCGCGGGTGGGGCCGCCCTGCCTGGCGCGGGTCTGTGTAGAAATGGCCCACTGCGGACCAGCGCAGACCCCCTGCTCGCATCCCCACGTCTCCCCACCCGAGAGCTGTTCCGGCGCCAAAATATTTCAGCGATCAGTCTCTGGCCCGGAAGCCCCCAGTCTGTGCAGTGACTCAAGGAGAAGGGTTTACCCCTTGAAAAAAATAGAAAACAGAAGAAATCTCGCCGCCTGAAGACAGGGCCTCGCGGCTCCGCATTGTCTTCCCGGGGTCCGCCCCACATCGCGGCGCGAAGAGCTGGGCACGGTCAAGCCGGCAGGCTCCGCGCTCGCGCGTACGGAGGGCCCCGCACAGGCTGGCACGCGTCTTCTGTCGCTGTCCTCGGCCACACCTAAGACATGTCGGGGTGGCGCCGTCCCTGGCGCACGACTACCGGGACTGCCACTCGTCCCTAGCTAACACGCAGAGCACAGAAATCCCATCCCTCCCCACTCCCAGATCGGACTTGGGAAGCCAGAGGTCGGAACTGGAGAGGGAGGAATGCGCCCGCACCTGTCCTTGCGGCCGCCGCCCGCAGACTGCGCCCCGAGAGAGCTGCCTAGGAACGGCGACCTGGCACTCTCTGCGGTCCTCCACTTCTCCCGGCACTCCTGGGCGGAGCCCCGATCTGAAACGGCTCTGACCCCGTTCTCCCCCATCCACTACGCCAAGCACAACCGGCCTGAGTAAACCCGCACCCTGCGGACCACTACAGCAGCGGGCAAGGACGCAGAGCCCAGGGGCTGGGGCGGGGGCTTCCCGCGGTGTCACAAAGGCCCGCGTGGCGTCCCCACGCCAGCACGCCCTACCACTCCGGAGCTTCTGAACAAAGGCATCCGACACTCACAGCCGAGCCTCCCTCCTGCGACGCCTGGATCGGTCGGATCGCCTGGGCAGCGGCCGGAGGCGGAGCAGCAGCGCGGTCCCTGCAGCAGCACGGTCCCTGCAGCCCGGCTCTGGCGCAGCCCCGCTTCCCATCACAGCCTCCGGGCCCAGCCCGGCCACCCCCCACGCCACATGATCGCTGTGACATCAGACCGCAGACGCCCAGCCTGGTGACATCATGGGCCCCCGCCGGCCGGCAGACCGGCAGGTGGCACGGCGAGGGGTTGCGTTTCTCACAAAACACATGCATATGTTTGGTCTGGATCCCTTTAGTTCCATCAGAAGGAAAAAATGTTGGAATGGAAAGCATGTGAATGTGTCCCAGCCCGATGGATTCAATGAATGGAAAGTAGCCACACATAACAGCGGAGCTCAAACCCTGGGTCTTTTTGGGGGGATGAGGGAGACAGAATCTCAATATGTAATTCAGGCTGGCCTGAACTCACAGGATCCCCTGCCTCAGCCTCCTGAGGACTGGGATTGGACGTGTGTCACCATGCATGCCCTGCCAAACCCAAGATCTCGTGCCTGGCAGAGAAACACTACCACTGAGCTAACATCCCCAGCCCTTTTAAGAAAAAATCTTGTGAGACAGTCTCATCACGTAGTCCAGGCTGGCCTTAAACTTGCAACAATCCTCCTGCCTTAACCTCCTTAGTACTGGGATAACAGGGATGCACCACTACGACTGGCTAAATTTTATTTTGAGACTGTGTCACTAAGTTGCCCTGGCTGACATGGAACCCGTGATCCTCCTGCATCATTCTCCCCAGTAACCAGGATTACAGGTATGGACTACTGTGCCCACATATGTATATGTTATAAAGCAATAACACACATGTTGCTGCTTTCTTGTGTGTGTGTTAAGTCAGTCATCCCTGAGCCTGGCTGTAGGACAGAATAATTCCATTGTGGATAACTCATGCAGAGTCCACCATGAACACAATGACAGACTCAGCCAGCTGGCTAAGCCCAGAGGTAGAGACCATTCATTAACACTGCAAACCAGCGGGCAGTGACCACTGATTGATCACCTACTGCATGCCCAATTAAGCGAATGGCAGAGCCAGGCATAGTGGCATATGCCTGTGATGCCAGCGTTCAGGAGGCTGAGGCAGGGGATTGCTGCGTGTTCAAGGTCACCATGGACTACATAGCAAGTGGATGTCTCAAAAAAGAGAGACAGAACAGCAGAAGGGAGCAGCTGGAGTATTTGTCACGAGGCTTCTAACTCTACCATGGTAAGAAAGCAATGGGGTGGGGTGTAGCTCAGCGGTGGAGTGCTTGCAGAGGGTACCCAGGCCCAGGTTCAGTTCCCACTGAGAGGGTGGGGAGTATCAAAGGCTCTTTGTTTGGTTTTGAGACAAGGACTCACTATGTAGTCCAGGCTGGCCTTAAATTCACTGTTTAGCCCAGGCTGGCCCCAAACTTGCAGCAATCCTCCTGCCTCAGCCTTCTGAGCTCAGGGATTGAGATGTGGCTCAAGGCTCTGTATGAGATGTTCTCTGTCTGATACTGGAATGTGAAGGCTGCTGACATGACTGTGCTCTGCCTTAACCCATTGTGATAAACACTGATACCTGTAAATTTTAAAAGTAAAATAATAAAAACTATTAAGCCATTATGAAGCAAAATCATAGCCAAGTGAGACAGCAGTGACCAAAGACATGATTTTTCCCTAGCAGAAAGAACTGACTTTCTCTCTTTCAATTGTGTTGCTTTTTTGGATTTGATTTATCAACTGTATTTCAGGTATTTGTGTAGAAGCAGGCTCTCTCTAACCAGTTTATAAACTCAGAGAAAACCACACACATGATACCAGCTTTAATCATTTAAAATACTAAGTATTCAATAAATGGTGAAGAAAAATGTACCACTATAACATGATGTAAGGGATATGCCAGGCACAGGAGTATGTGCCTGTCACCCCAGTAATGGGGGAGGCTGAGGCAGGAGGATCACTTGAGGCAAGAGTTTGAGGGTAGCCTGGCACTGTGGCACTGGGGACCCAGGTGTGCAGGGCAGAATAGCAAGACCCATCTCAAAAAGAACATAAATACAAAAGTAAAAAGCCTATATTTGGTCTTCCATGATCTCCAACCCAGAGCCTACAATTGTCATTTCCTGCATGACAAATACCCTATACCTGGCAACTCATTTGTGTCCTTCCTAATATTGACAATGAGCCTGTGTGACGGCAGGGTCAGAACTGTCCCCAGAGGGGGCCGCTGGTGGCTTTGGGCCTGGCCCTGTAGATGGATTCGTTCTTGCATGAGTCTGGGCACTAGCACTGTGCAGAGGCTCACAGGACCTAGAAGGGTGCCCTTGTCCCAGCCCTATCCTCACCAGGGTGCTCCCTCCACCCCTGTCACTCACCCCCAGTCCACCTTCCATGCCTGACTAGAGACTTGCTTAGTGTGAAAAACCACACCTTTAATGTCGAAGGATTCTGTGGGTAGAAACAGCACAGAATAGGAGGCTCAAGTAATGCTGTCCTCACAAAGACTCACCTCCAGTGGAAATAGGGTGAAAATTAGATGCTCTGGAAATCTCATATTAAATCCCGCATCAAAGTATCCTGGTTGTCTTTTCTCAGGAAAACATCACACATTTAGTACAAAACAAATAGATGACTTAAGCATTACATGTGAAATGATAAATCATGTTAGACATGGCAGCACATGCCTGTTATCCCAGCACTTGGGAGGCTGGAACAGGAGGGCCTCCATGAGTTCAAGGCCAGCCTGGGATACCATAGCAAAAGCCTGTCTCAAAAAACAAAACTGTTATGGTTTGTATTCAGATGGTCCCCCTGAAGCCTCATGCGATCATGAACCCACTGAATCTAGCATTCTTGATTGGTTCATTGCCTAGGATTGGTGGTGTGAGTGCTATACCTGCCCAGGGTTGGAACTGACAAACAGTGTAAGGGCAGGAATGAGTGTCTTTTCTTTTGCAAGGTTCACTCTTGCTATTTTGCAGGGGCCACAAATAGTGGCGTTACCATGTCACCCTGCATTGGAGCCAGCTGAGTATGGTATGAAACCTCTAAAATTGTAAGAAATAAACATTCCCTTCCCTAATTTTGGGCATCAGGTATTTTGTCTCAGCAATGAGAGAAAAGTAACTAAGACAAAAATAAAACAAAAAAACTATATAGATATACACATACATTTACATGTCAAATAAACCTCGGTAACAAATATATGGATATTTGAACGTTATTCTCTCTACTTAGTTTCATATTCAAAATGTTTTGCAGTGAAATACAATAAAATAGAACATTTATCTGCAAATTAAGGATTTCTGAAGTCATTCTAGCTTTTCTAATTATTGTACTTTAATTTTTTAGAACAATTTAATACTTAATTTAAATTACCTAGAAGGCTTTCTTTAGACATATTTTTGTCTTTGCTCCATTATTGAATCAATTGTCCTAGAAAATGTAGGAAGCATTCCATTTCTCCTCTGCTGTTATTCCTCTTTGGTCTCCTATTAAATTAATAATATATCAGAGTCCATTGACTTGTCTGTGCCAATGGAATTTTTGCTTAATCACTGTAGCTTTATCGATATTATATTCACATAAATATGTATGTATACACTCTTTTCCCCCTCCAGCCTCAGCATCCCAAGAGCTGGGATTCCAGGCACACCCCACACTCCACTACACCACGGCTTCATACAGTAATGAACAATCTTCTCCTCTCAATTTTCCAGAACTTACTGGCTATTTATTTTTCCAGGTAATTTTTAGAATCTGCTCAAACCCCCCAAAATTTTGTTTTCTTTGCTTTTTGTTTCTGTTGAGTTTTGATCAAAACTGAACTGGGAAGCACAATCATTTCTGGCAATTAACCTCAGCACACCCTAAGAATGCCGGTTTTGTTTCTTCTGCCCCCTGGACAGCAACTGGCCTTCCCAGGCTCCCTCACTGCCCAGCTTCTCTCTGCTCTGGAACAACATAGGGTGCATCCTGTCCCCCAGGACGGGGACCTCCCTCCCAAGCTGCAGCCTATCTGGCCATCACTGTGTGCCTCAATTTCCCCTCTCCTGTTGCCCTGCAGCCAGGCACTGCATCAGCGAGGCAGGCTTGCCCCGTGCGGCTCAGGAGCAGACCTCAGCTCTCCAAGACAGAAGCCCTGGCATGGAGCCCATGGCACAGATACTGGGAAAGTGTCCTTGTGACCAGGGCTGCCAGCAGCAGAGTTGACCTGGTCAGTCTGCCCAGGGCTGGCGAATTTGCATACCACAGGGGCACATGTGCCCATGAACACTGTGAAGGGCTGGCAGCCTGGCATCTGGCAGACTGTGAGGCCTATAAAGGACTCCGATACTTGGGAAATTCAATGTTAACAGTAATTCTATTGCAACAGCCCGGGCCACAGTAAAATACAAATTAAAACTAAGCTTCCTCTTCCTCCAAAAAGAAGGGCCATCACCAGACACCAGGTGCTGACCCAGTGGCAAACTGCAGAGAGAACCCTTGCACACCGGCCATGGGAGCGTGAACCATGCCACCAGTGAGGGAGGCTGAGGTAAGTCGGAAGCCAGGCTGGACTACACAGTGAGATTCCCCCTCAAACCCACACCACCAAAAAGAAACCAAAACAATGGCCCTAAGTAAGGCCAGCAGATTGCTATAGCTGCTGGTTTCAAACAGGAGCCTAAAGAGAATTGTAATGGTCAATTCATCAGAAAGAAATAGCAGGTTAGTATGGCGGACTTTTGGGGGCCTGCAGGGGAAAGACCTTGGCGCCTCAGGACCTGCACCATGCAGTTGACTTGGGGTGCCAGGAGAACAAGGAGCTCCTCCCCTCTGGGGGACAGCTGTGAGTGTGGCCGACTTTCAGCAGCCCAAAGGAGAGAGACCCTGGCGCAACAGGACCTGCACAGTGCGGTTGACACGGGGTGCCAGGAGAACAAGGAGCTCCTTCCCTCTCTGGGGCGTGGCTGTGAGCCTGCCGGCGCGTGGGCTGAGAATCAAACATCTCATGTTGTCCTGTTCCCTGTCCCATGTCCCCCACCCCTTAGCAAGTGGGAGCCAGTGAACTACACATCTTGTGAAAAGATTGGCTATGTTATTTAGTATGAGCTCCCCATATGCAAAGATATGGACAACCATTTGGAAGAAAACAAGAGACAGTATGACAGATAGTGAAGATCTGTGGTTGTCTAGCTTTGAAATTTATGCTTTCTTATGTCCCGTTCTGTTCTGTTTTGTTGTGTTTAATTTTACCCCCCTTAAAATAAAATTAAAAAACAAAAATCCCCTAAAATTAGAAGTTCCTTTTCACCAATTCTTCCTCTTCCCAAAAGACTCAGCGACATCATAATGCAGTGACCCATGCACACGTGTGTTCACAGCAGCACAACTCATCACAGTTAAAGCCTGGAAGCGGCCTGTGTGTCCACACAGAGGAGTAGATAAAGGAAATGTGGTGTTCACACATGTGGAGTACTACTCTGCCACAAAGAAGGACACAGTGGAATCATCCACACATGGTTTCTCTTACCTAAGAAACCCCAAGTCTAAACAAATTAAAGAGCAAATAAACTAATAATAGGAAGTAGGGAGATATCTTTTGCAAAAGGAAAAGGGAATAAGAGATGGAGGGAGAAGGAAGGAAAGGAAGGCTACATAAAAAGGATCAGAATGTGTTACGTGCATGCACCAACTCCCACGGAGCAGGCCATCACTATGCACCACAAACACGGACTAACAGGAAATCCTAAATACTTCCCGACTATGCGTGAGTGCATCATGTTGTTCACTTACTTACCCACACCCATCTCCTGAGACGAAGACTTGCTCTCTGGTCAGGCTCGCTAACCCCACAGGTCCTGCCCCGTCAGGTTAGGCATCAGGTGAGCCATGAAGGTCACATTCCCGGCAACACTCAGGGCACTACTGTCTCGGCTCCGGACCAGTCTCGAGTCAGCCTGCCCGGCTGCCTCCCTCGTGGCCCCACAGGAATAGCGTGCTCTACAGCAGCATGGCCGTCTGTCCACTGGCACACACAGCCTTCCCAGCCTCCTGGAGTTGTCCACTGTAGCCTCGCAGGTACATGCAGGTCGTCTCTCTGAAAGAAGTCCTGCCTAGGGCTGGGATTTAGCTCAGTGGCTTAAGCGCCTGCTTTGCAAGCAGGCAGTCATGAGTTCAATCCCCAATACCAAAAAAAAAAAAAAAAAAAAAAGAAGTCCTGCCTCTAAGTCCAGTAGTTCTAGAGGCTGAGGCAGGAGGACTACAAATCCATGTCCCACCTGGGCAACTTGGCATGGTCCTGTCTCAAAATAGACAAAGAAGACTCAGAACATAGCTCTATGGCACAGTGTGCCTGGGTTTGATCCCCAGTAGCAGCAAAAAATAAAAAGGAGCTCCCAGGCCTGGCTGGTAATGTGGTCTAATCATCCCATCTCCAGATGGTGGACACACATGCAAGGGCCCTTCCCAACGTGACACGAAGGTGGCCAGGAGCCAGGTACAGGCTCTCCAGAGGCCATGGACACCATGACAGTACCCATGGGGACAGAAGCAAAGGGTGAGG
>PVJX010044945.1:0-12937 GCA_004027295.1 Dolichotis patagonum | reverse complement strand
GTGAAGACCATCTGCTTTATGTCCCTGCAGTAAATTCCTGGTCTCTCTTTGGAGTACGGGGATATCACTGGCTCATCTGTCACAGAGGACTTAGTATGTAAGGCACTTTTCACAACTGTCCATTAAGTTTTGTTACTTAGTCACCATAACATTACTCAGCTCTGAGGTGCCAAGTGATCCCAGTGATGGAGTCTTTTGGGTGCCCTCCAGTGTAGATGGGGTTGATTCTTGGCTTTCTTCACCTCCAGTTTAGGTCTTGGGTTTCTTACATTTCCTGAATCACTTACCCCCCCTCCCTTTTTTTTGCATCAGCACCCCAACTTGTAAAACTGCTATGGTCTGTCCTATTTTCCTATCCTGTGGGTTTATATCTGTTTTTTAAAGTAAGTGTTGGTTTTGTTAGGTTAATAAAGGAACAAAATAGAAGTATGTATTCATTCTTTTACCTAAAAGTTATTTTTCTCTTATCTCGACACCCCGGCCCTGAAATGCCTGCCTGCCATCTGCAATCTTGCAGGAAGGAGATGAGCTAGAGGCTAACACTTTAATCTGGAAACAGGCAAAGGTAGATTGAAAAATGCTATTCAGATCTAGTTAAATGAATATGGATCTTGCTTTTGGGAACTTTCCATCTGTGTGGCGAGAAGACTCCCTTACTTAGATTTTTATATAGAAGTAGCTAAAAATTATAGTGACAGAGAAAGTTTTTGCTCACATACAAAGGACTGGCTTTTTTGTTTGTTTGTTCTGAGACAGGGTCTTCCTTTGTAGTGCAGGCTGGCCTTGAACTGACTATGTACCCCAGGCTACCCTCAAACCTGCAGCTTGGAACTTAACTTTTTAGGTATAGAGTATTTCAATGTTTTAACACATTTTTGAGACATGGTCTCAGGTCACTAGGTAGCCCAAGTTGATCTGGAACTCACAGTGATCCTCCTGCCTCAGCCTCTGGGATTATAGGCATGCCCTACCACACCCGACTCAATTGATTCTCTTGTTCCTTTTTTTTAAAGCAGCTATCATTAAATTAATGAATCAATTAAAAAATTTGCCATAGCTTTATTGAGATGAGATTAACAGTAATTGCATGGTGTATATGATACTTTGAACACTGTACTATCAGTTTTTTCTTCTGAATGTTCAACAACTGAGGGTTGGAGACCAAAAAACTAGAAAGATAGGCTAAGAACAGAGCATGGTATTCCATACATTGTGAAATGATTAGATCAAGTCAATACACACGCGTGACTTTCTTTGACTCCTCCATGCTTTACTTCTAGGTTTGCACCCTGCTGAAGTGTCAAAGCACCGACGTACAGAGCTGTGGTGACTCAGTTGACACAGCCGCTACCAGGTTCGAGATGTTCTCCCTCAGTGGCACTTTTGGGACCCAGTATGTCTTCCCTGAGGTGCTACTGAGTGAAGTTCAGCTTGCACCCAGAGAATTTCAGGTAACACATTTTGCTTGACATGGTCAATTAATTTCGTAAAAGAGGACACACTTCTTGACATCAGAAGCTTACCCATGTGCTTCAAAATATTGCACAAATATCCACTGGGAAAGGACCAGCTTGCCTTTGTGGATCAGGGAGGACGCTGGGCAGGCTGAGCTTCTTGCCTAGAAGTTGCTAACATGACAGTGTGTCCTCAGATAGAAAGAAAGAAATCTTATTTGGGCGCAGGGAGGATGCTGGGCTGATTAAGTTCTGTGGAGTAGGGAGGAGATTTGACATGAATAATTCAGCCTCAGCAGAGAATCCCACCGGGACCACTGTCCAGGGATGAGTTTGGGAAGAGGAGGGGATCCCTCTCCTCATGCAGGTGGATGTGCGGTATGACCGCTGGAGAAAAGGAGAGAAGGAAGAGTTGAAGGGGAGAGAATCCAACAGAAGCTGGAGTTGACAAGAGCACAAACTTTGCTGCCCAGAAGTAATTATCTGCTGTGCATGGGCGCTTCTCAGCCCTGTGCTTCCAGGGAATCCTGCAGATTCCTCTTGTCACTCCTCTTCCGGCCAGAAACCACCAAGGGGAGGGGACTGGGGAGTCTGGGGAGAGTGACAGGAGGAGGCCACAGAAGCTCAGTTCAGACCTCACCTCATCATTCACTTCTGATCATGCAAAGGAGGCTTCTTTAAAAACCATGTATCTGAAAGAACTACATTTCTAGAATATTGATTATAGACAGGCATTTTTATACTAATCAATCGGTGCCAGTTCTGTAGCTTCCATTTTTCAAATTTTTTTCCACTCTGCACATTTAAATATTTCTCAGATTGTGGTGGTGTGTTTGCGTGCGTGCATGCGTGTGTGCGTGTATACATGTGTGTACGTACGTGCGTGCGTGCACGTATGGTGCTGAACACGGAGCCCAGGGCCTTTCATCGGTTCTCCATCGTAACAGTGCTGCGTCACACGACTGTATATGTTAAAGGTCTGCTTTTCTGTGTTGTATGCAGGTGACAAGCGACGGACGCTTGCTGAGCCTGCAGCCCACCTCGAGGCCCCTCCTAACGGCCACACTGTTCGGGAGGTGGTATGACAGGGACGGGCTGCCGAACACTTCCCTCGGCCTCTGGGCCCACACGTGGAGAGCCCTGTTTATAGTGCTGGTGCCCATCCCGTATGCGTTATGCTGGTAGAATATCTCCATTTGTCTTTCCTTTGGGATAATTTAAACATGATGGATGAGGGCGGGGTTGGTCCGGGCTTTGGCTCATTGCAGGACTCTGATAGAAGTGAATGATTAATACATGTTTCTCTTTATTTATATAAACACACATCTCAGAAACACGAGTTAATATTATTAACCATTTAAAAAGCATTTTGGAGAGTTTGTCCTTCTTAGAACTGAGGTATTTGTACCAACTGAGTGTTACACACATATTATGCAGAAAAAATAAAAATTTCTGTTAAAAGGCACATCAACAATCACCATAATATACTTACAAGAAGTCTGAATCCATGATCACTTTTCTTTATCTCTTCAGTTCTGACTTTGTTTCCTCTGTTAATTATTTACCTGAACGAGATTCTTTCATGGGCTAAATAGTTTTCCCCAGGTTAGTAAACTGAAGGCCTTAACTCCCCCTTCTTCCAAATGTGACTGATTTGGGGACAGTATTTGAAGGGTAAGGTGAGGTCGTGAAGGCGATCCTAAGTCCTTGTGACCAAAGTCCTCCTAAGAAGAATTCAGACACCTGCGGCAGAACGGAGCCCGCTAATCCTGCCGAGGAGACAGCCACCTACAAGCCAAGGAGAGGCATCTCAGGAGAAACCAAAGCTGCCAACCCATTGGTCTTGAACTTCCAGCCCCACGATCGATCATGAGACAATAAACTGTCGTTCAAGTCACCCGATCTGCAGCACTTTGTTAAAACAGCCGTGGCAAACTGATGCAAAGTTGCGTCTTCCCTGCTTGCTTGCCCCTCATAAGGGGGGCGGACGTGTGGGGACACACGTCTTGTATGGGGATGGATGCTTACCTAGTAGGGACCCTCCAGGTCGCCTGAATCCACAAGACTCCAACAGAGACTTCCTGCTCAGTCTCCGACACACACTTCCTCCAACAGAGGCTTCCTGCTGAAGCCTCCATAGTGAAACCACAGGATCAGGAATTAGAAAGTCACAATTTTGAAAGTAAGTATTTAATTGAGCATCACATGTCCTTTTTCAGTAACAGCAGAACCTCTGGACCCTGCGCAGCCTAGTGAGACAAAGAACACCATTTAGTCATACATCTCTCTACTGACATGGCACTGGTAACTGTCACACCTCCTGTGCAGAGTGCCCTTCTAGAGTGACCCATACCAAGAGGTTATTGTGTGACAAGATGTGCATTTTGTGGCAGTTGCATTTCTTGGAAATGTTATCTCTCCCAAAATATATTTAAGTTATTAACATATTATGACATTTTGTGCTTTGTGTGGCGCTGACTTTTTTTTTTCCTGGTACCGGGGATCGAACTCATGACCTCGCGCTTGCCAGGCAGGCGCTTAAGCCACTGAGCTAAATCCCCGGCCCGGCACTGACTTTTTAAAGAAAATAAGACAGGCTGTTATATATTTAGAAAAAGTCTTCATCAGGGTAAGCCTCAGCACCATCACCTAATGTCAATATAAAGCAGAAAATATGTGAATTGTCAATGACAGGCTTAAAATATTAAGAGCTTCAAAATATCAGTCCTAAATGCTTCTTTTCTGTCCAACACCAGCTAAATTTGTCACCCACCATGTTATAACAAGTTAGTTTCACATTGTCATTTTAAAACAGTAACAGCTCAGTGTGTTGGTGCATCCCTGTAATCCCAACACTTGGGAGACTGAGGCTGGAGGAGTGCTGTGAGTTCGAGGCCAGCCTGAACTACATAGGGAGACCCTATGTCTCAACAAAACAAAAAGAAAATAACAGTTTATTGATGGTTCTGGAAGCCACAGATGACCTGTGGCAAAAGCTGCAGCTATCCTAAGACTTGACTGGGACCAGAGAGGCTTCGATAGCCATGCTCATAGGGCTGCCAGGGGCCTCCATTCCTTGCCGGAAGTTGGTTGCTTTCCTTTTCATGTGGGCCTCTCTGTGAGATCCTGGAAAATTTTCACATAATGGGGGCTGACTTCTCCCAGAGGTGGGGGCCAGACAGAGAGTGACAGAGACAGAGAGAGAGACACACACATAAACAGAGAGAAACCAGATGGAAGTCACAGTCTTATAAACCAATCACAGACATGACGTCACCGGAGAGAAGTCATTAGAGTGAGGCTGTCAGGAGTCTCATTTGGGGTGGTCATGGATGCTGGCTTTTCTAGTGAGGGAATACACTCATGTTTATATATGTATGTATTCACTATATAATTTTTGGAGGGTGAGTATTGGGGGTCGAACTCATGACCAAGTGCTTACAAGGCAGGTGCTTATTCCACTGAGCTAAATCCCCAGCCCTATAATGTTGAAAAATGCTGTTCTTTCCCTTTGTGCTGTACATGATGTCTCCAGAGATATTCTAGTATTTGAATCCTAAAGATACAATGCCAAAGAACTTTCTAAGGTTACTTTGTATAAGTCAATTAGATAATTAATGATCTGTACTTTTAGTCTATAATAAAGTTTAAATTCTAGAATAAATTCATAAAGTGACATTACTAGAAAAAAAGGGGCCTAAAGATGTTATATTTACTTAACTGAGCTTTGTTAAAGTAAGATTTTTTGATAATAATCTATAAAATATATTTTTTAAAATGAAAGAAACCTTACTCAAATGATTGCAGTGTCCTGAATATCAAGAAGAATACTGAGAAGTCATTAGTAGGCTGGGGATTTAGCTCAGTGGCATAAGTGCCTGCCTTGCAAGCACATGGTCGTGAGTTCGATCCCCGGTACCAAAAAAAAAGTCAATTAGTAAAGCATGTCAATGTCAAAAACTGTCCTAAAATACCTCTCCTGGCACTTACATGAAAACACACCTCATCCCCCTTGCATTTTATCTACCTCTCTAATCTGTGGTGGCTCTGAGCATTTCCCTTACTCTATGTATCACTTTCCTTTTTATTTCTGTAAAGACTGTACAGTTCTTAGGTGAGGAATATATCCTGCAACTACAACTAATTCTTAGGCAGCATGCAGTAGTGTACCATAGGATTATTGCTTGGAGTATGGAGAGTGCAAACATAAATCTACCTTCTAATAATATTCATAACTGTATGTAGTAGATACAATTAAGTTGAAATCAAATGGTTAGAAATGGTAAGTATAGGACATGGCAAATCTAAAGAGCACTTACATTAAAGACTAATAGCACTGGAACTTTTAATATGAGGGAGGCACACATAAATTAAAAGTAGTGTAACAGTTTTTACATGCACTGTTTTTATCATGGTAATTTATAGATTAAACCTAACCCAAATTTTCTAATCTGGAAAATTGAGACTATTTATACAAAATCTTGTAAGCTTTAAAACTGAGATCTACTATTTTACCAAAATTCTTGGTAAATTCAAAGAGAGAGAGAGACATAGAATGGCAAATAAGGCTTCACAAGAAACAATGCTGAAAAGCAAATTGTAAAGAAAAAGTGGAGGGGAAGAAGGCGATGTGTGCATTCCATAGTCAAGAAGACATGGCACCTGTTTCAATGCCAGAAGACCAAGTTTCTTAAGATGGTAAAAATACTCGTGTGCTTACTGACACACATGCACACATCCACATGTTTATACACTGTGACCACACGCACAGGCCAAAACACCAGTGGGGACCCACACTTGGACACAGATACTGATGTGAAAGCAGGTGTGTTTATATTTTAGAAAAGTATTTATGACAAAAATGTTTGCTGGGGCATGGTGCTATCAGAAAGGAAACGATCGTTTCTAAAGCCCCCCTTGGAAATGCCAAGTACCATCTGACAGGAAAATGTACCTGGTTGGTACGTGAAGGGTGGGGTGCTCCCGCTCACCAGGGAGCCCCAGTGTCACTCACTGTCCTCCAACCTCCTGCATCTTGGGAGGGCTTGGCCATGCTATTCTTTCTACATGTAGCTCAGCGCGCTCAAATTTCAATATCTAGGTGCGAAGCTGGAGAGAGCTGTCCCAGTCTCTTACTCTGGTTTCGCTTTAACCAGTGTGGGTTCACCAGCATGGAGCACTTCTGAGTGTGGGATTCTGGACAGAAGATCTCTGTGGTCTGGCTCCAACTCCCCAGTGTCCTGCACAGTGATAGGACAATGAGCACCTGTGTCTGGTGGTTTGTTGACTGTGCTGGCTCTGACTGATGAGGGCTCAGTATGCAGTTTTGAGATGGGTACAGCGGCGAGTGCAGGCCGGATGGTAGGACCATTGTAGAAGTTCGCCGAGCAGCTGGCTGCAGCTTGGGAATGGGGAGCCATGATCATGTCCAACTGCCACAGAAAGGACTCCTGTTCTGTGAGGTGGGACCCAAGAACACCGACTTGGGACCACTGGGCTGTGGTTCTCTTCGGCCACTTGCCCTCTCCTCTATTCTTTATGAAAGGCATTTTTGGGATGATAAAAGATCACATTTTCTCCAACGAGACTTAAGGAATAGGGCAGGGGAGTGGAGGAGAGGAATAAATGCAGGCTTTAGGCTCAGACATTTTCTTTACCTCAATTCATTTTTATCTTTAATATAAATCTCAGATCTTCCAGAATGTTACTGTGGTCTTATTTTTCCTCTTTTTTCCCAAAAGCGTTTCGTTTTTTAAAAAATTTTATTTAAAGAGGAAAAAAAAAGCAAAACATAAAAAAGGGTAGAAATAATACAGAATTTCAAAAAAAACATTAAGAAATCACTACTTAAGCATTCTGTTTTAAGATGATAGCAGAAAGGAGACAGAAAATATAGGTTTTTATCTCTAGGAATGCATCAGTATAAAATCAAGAAAAATAAAAAGACAGTAATTTTGGTTTCTGGGAAGAGTGAGTCCTTGGAGAGGCTTTTAAGCTCCTGCGTCTAAGGGCTGCAGTGAGGAATGCTACTACTTGCCTGGAACTTGTGGTCTTGCAGAATATTCAGAATTACCACCAAGAAAGAAAAAAGCAGTTGTGGAACACAAAATTACCCCTCCAGGATTCCATAGGCCCTCACCACTGAAATCCTGAGCCAGAGAATATTCAACTCCTCTCACCTTCAAAGTAGAGTTGCTCTTTTCCTGTACTTGATCGTGCTTCTGCACCTATTTAGTGCACTCTGCCAGATGTGTATTGGCCCCTACAAAGATTATTGTCTATTTTCATCTGTTTTGAGTGAATCCTATTACTTCTGTGGTGTAATAGTAAGCACTTTTCAGGAGCTGACTATAGCCAGACACTTTCTCCAACAAAACTAATATTTGAGAAAGTACTATTTATTTTATTTTGAAAGAATAATACTGAGGCTTAGAGAAGTTATGTAATATATTCCAGTTGAACTACTTCTTAATGGTTGACCTGGAATAAAATTTCCAGCTCTTTCTCTCTCAATTGCATATATTCTTTGGCTGTACAATACTTTATGCTGTGTATTTGTCAGCAAGGGCCAGGTTATAATGCAATGACAAATATCAAAGACATTATGCTTTACTGTAACAAATGTGTTTTGCTTCTATGTCATAGTTAAGGATCACTGGCTTTTTTGGGTCTTGTCTGACCTTTTTATCCTCTACTGTCAGGAATGGGGTTGCAACTCAGTGGAAGAGTGCATGCATAGCATGCCCTAGGCCTTGGGCTTAATCCCCACCACCACAAAAACAAAAACATTTTGTGCTTCCACAATTTCTGGAGCACGAGAAAAGAATATGGAGGAATTGCATTGCGCCTGTTGAATATTTTCATACAGGAGGACACATTTCTCTTTCTTTCATATTTTATTGCTCAAAGCAAGTCTCAGGACCAAGACAAATTTAAATGGGGTGGGTTGAGGGAGGGAAAGCGATTCATAAATGTCGATAAGTATTAGTAACATTTATTACTGAATGTAAATTCTTCAAAAAATATATGTCTTATACTCTTCCTCAATTTTATCATACAGGAATCATTCAACAAATGATTAATGTCTGCCACAAGTCATGAGGCTGTTGTTTTTCATCTGTTTATTCTCCAACCTATAATTATATTACACTCCTTACCTCCTGCTGTGTTACCTTGCTGCCAGCCCCACCTCCACATCGATTGTCAGTCAATACCACCTTTTTATTAGAGACCCTTTCCATAGCGCCAGCTTTATTGGTGGGGGGCCGGCAGGTAGTCCCCAGTCTCCTGCCAGGTGTTACTCTGCACAGCCAGAAGCTGAGGGACAGCCTCAACTGTCCCTCAGTTGAGGGAAGGGAAGAAAGAGCAAAAAATGAAATAGGGCTGCAGCAGGGACCTGGGATGATTGTGAGCCACCCAGAACCTTGGTACTTACACACTTCAACTGAGTCGAGGACAAACGGTGAAGGGCAGTGAGTGTTTCCTGGAGCAGTAATAGTGACTATGGCGGGCCAGAAAGAACAGAGCCAGAGGGAAATGAGGAACCTGCAGGTTTCCTGGGTACCTTATTGTCTTCAGCAGGTCTTATCTTGCCCTAAGGCAGTCACTGGTGCTAAGGCTTCCAGTTGTGACCAGAAGAGCAAGGAGTTTCTGTTTTCCAGTCTGGCTCAAAGGGTGGGCAGAGACAAGTGTGGCTGTCCCTCAACTCAATTTGTAATTTGTGGTCCTCACCACTTTTTCTTCAGGGATAAGGCTAATGTCAGGTTTGTACATTTCCTGTCCTTTCCATGGATATGAAGGCAGTTTTAGCTATATATTCTTGTCTAGGGAGTATAAAGGTATCACTGATGTTTTGTATAAAAGCATTATAGTTTATAACACTTTCTTAAACATGCTTTTTCTTATATTTCACAAAGTAATATACTTTTCTATTTTCCATCTAAAAGCAAAATGTCATACTCAAACCTTCTAGCACAGGCTTCAGATTTCAAACCAAAGTCTTTTAACTTCATGTCTAAGGTGTTCTCTACAGCTCTAGTTTGCTATTATTTTCTTACCTAGTTATGAGCTGTGCCTTCTCAAAGACTCAGTGTCGATTCTGTTTGGTTCAAGTGTTCGGCACTGGTATTTTTTTGTCAGTGAATATTAACACCAGATTTCAACTGCATCCTTACATTTAGAAGAGAGATAAGTCACATTCCCCATAGTTGGTTTTGTAGCTTTGCGAGCCACAGACTTCAAAAGTTATGGGATGAGGGCTAAGGTGAGCACACATGATTAGTACTAAAACCTGCAAGAAGATCAAAGTTTGTTAATCCCATCTGCTGATGTGATACACAGAAAAAACTCTGCTTGAGGTACTGGGAGAACACTGTTAGCAAAAGAATGGAATTTTTTCAGATTTGAGGAGTAAGTTTAAAGAGGTCAATGAACAGAAGACCAAACTCTTAATTTTCTGCTGTGTAATCATTCCCAGTGGTGATCCAACCACAGAAATACAGCAAAACTTTTTACCAGTGTGGACAGCAGTATAGCTATCAATAGTTTCTAGGAACTTTGACATCACTCAAAGTAAATAGGACACATTTGTTATTCTGGTGGTATATTATGTGATAGTTATAGTTTGGGTAACATGCATTATAGACATCTAACTGGAAAAACTTTGAATTGAGGCACAAAATATTAGTATCAGAAAATGCTATTTTAATTTACAATGTTGACTTCAAGCAATTAATTGTGGCTGAGAAGATGTTTTCTTCCTGCCTATAATATTTCACCTTACTTTACCAAGGACAATTAAAGGTTTGTTTGCTGTCACAGTATGAATAAAAGCTTATTGAAAACCCTGCTGTTATGTGTGCCCAGTAGTAGCAAATTAGTTGCTATAGAGATTACTCATAAAAGCACTATAGCAAGAAAATAAAATCTGACAGTATGAAAATAGCTCCCTAAGTACACATACGACAGACAGATGAAAATTATCATTACAACCAACTGCTAATATAGTGAATAAGCTTATTACAAATACTATTTTGAAAATTACAATCAGTGCATTATTTCAGTCTACCTAGTGTGTCATTAGTGAGATTCTTCTGCCTGCTTGCCTGTAGAGGGGTGTTATATAAAGTTCTCATCCACCATGCTATGAGTCATCTTATGAATTTTGTGGAAAAGGAGAAAACGTTCTGTGTGAATGGTGGCGAGTGTGTCCTGGTAAAAGACCACTCAAACCCCTCGAGATGCTTGTGGGGTTACTAGTGGTGGCTGGCCAACTTCTACACTACCTTGGCTCCCTTTCTGTCACTGCCTGAACAGGAGCATTCTCAGCTGGTGCAGGATCTTTTTGCTGCGTCTCCCTCAGGTTTCACCTAGAGCTAGACGTGTTTTACCAGGTCTAATCCTGACTGCCTCTGCCTGTCACATGAGAACATTAACAAAATTGATTGCATTACTTCCTCTGTTTGGGACTAGTTGGCTCTAAGATACTCATAGGTGTGTGAGGCTCCGGATGTTTCTGAAATTGATACTGCATCATGGGGTGCAAACGGATAATCAATATCAAGCGGGAAATTACAATAAAGGCATTTAAAGGCTCACTTTTGTTGGTAAAATAAAATCATCCCACTGGGCAGACCATCTTCTGCATCCATGTCAACATCCTGAAAAGGGTGTTGCTAAGCTGTCACCGATAAACACTTGAAAGGATGGTAAGTTAATTTGGTTTCAGAGTGTGTCAATCATAACAAATAAACATCATAAAAAGAGTTCAGACGTTTCTCTTCATTAACCGAACAGTTTGCATGCAGGCATTTAAGCAAAGCAGGAGTAGGAAAATGAAAAACAAACATTTCACAGTTAAACAACTCAATTTTCTCTGCCTGGATATTTGGAGAATCTGTATGAGAAATCAGCTGTAGATAAGTGAATTCGGTTGTCTGATCTTTTCCTCCCAATTTTTTGATGTCAGTGAAGAGCTAGAATCCTGAAATCAGGCAAATATGAACTCAAGTTCCATTGCCTTCCCTTAGCAGCAATTTAATTCTCAGTTCCTTCCTCTATCAAACAATAGCAAAAATTAGCACCAATTATTTAGGTTTTTTTTGTGAAAACAAATTTGGGATTTCATGCAATGCTCTCAGCCTTGAGTGCCACAAGGTCAGTAGTAAAAATTCTCTGTCATCTGCTTCCTCCTTTCTTCCCTTTTTCCTTCTCTTTCTCCTTTTGCTTCCATGTTTCCACTTCCTCCTTCCCCTTCCTTTTTCCTACCTCCTGCTCCAGCTCTTCTTGCCTTTTGTTCCTGTGTTATCACTGCCAGTAGTCACACTCAGGCTGTGTCAGGTTCTGCCTTCAGGAGCTCCTAAGGCAAAGAGAAAGAGTCGAAGGCCACGCTGTGTGAGATCCACCAGTGCCAGTGGTGGCCCCGGTTTCTCCCATCCATTCTGTCCCATGTGAGTGGCGCTGGGGTGGAGGTGGTTTTTTGTAGAAGGCTGCCCTCTATCGGTCTGTGGGAGTATAATATCTGGGTTAGAGATTGAAATTCAGCATGAAACTGTGACCAAGTAGAGGTTTCTTGGGGATGGCTAAGAAAGATAAGCCACGCTTCCTGAAATGCAAACATTGAAGTCATTTGTATAAAAAAAAAGGATATTTTCAATGTACTGTAAATCAGAGCTGAACTTGGGAGTTATTTCTTGAACCAATCTTTGGCATCTAAGTTTCTGAAGAAGTTACATTCACATAGTAAAAGTTGCATTCACTCCTGCTTTTCTGTTTGTTTGTTTTTGCTATGACCTCTTTTAATAGTGGCTATTTAGGTCACAAGTAACCCACTGTGGAGTACTAATGTTTCTTTGGTGATTCCAATCCAGGAGAATGGGACCGCAGATTGCACTGGTTTCTTTTAAAAATACAGTTGACCCAGGTAGTTATGGCCTTGGTGATGCTGTGTAACAAATCACCCCTAACCTCAGTAGCTCAACATGATGGCAACTTATGTCCATGCATCTGTGCCATGAACCAGAATGGCACTGCCACAGTACACCTTCATGTCCAGTCCCCTCCAAGTGTCTGTCATTCTCTTTGGACTGGCGAGCTGGCTGAGACATGTTCTTTGCATGGTGATGGCACGGGAGATATTCATAAACACAGTCATCCTGCAGGGATTAGATTTGGAAATGACACATTTTTATCCTTTTCTGCATTCTTTTGGCCAAAACAAATAAAATATCAAAATTTATATTCCATAGACTGAGACTATGTGCTACCACTGTGAAATAAGACTGTGAAATAAGGCACAAGACAAGGATGTCCATTATCACCACTGCTATTCAACATAGTACTGGAAATACTAGCCAGAGCAATAAGACAGGAAAGAGAAATAAAAGGAGTAAAGATAGGAAAAGAGGAAGTTAAATTATCATTATTTGCAGATGACATGATACTTTACATAGAAGACCCCCAAAACTCTACTGAAAGACTCCTAG
>PVJX010044944.1:0-12899 GCA_004027295.1 Dolichotis patagonum | reverse complement strand
GGCTGCAAACAGCAAGCGGAAACCTGCAAGAGAGAGACACACCTTCTTCCTGCCATTACATCACATCCTGGCTCCACCCCTAGGAGGGTGTAGCACTGACACCACCGATCCAAGCACTAGACAATGAACCAATCACAAATGCATAATGCAAATACATGAGGCCTGGGGGCCACTGACATAAACCATGACAACAATCTTAAATCTATCTGCATATAATAACATGGCATCAAAATAAATGAGGTGAAAACTTATTGGCCTGAAAGAAGAAATAGAGAAACCTGCTATGGCAACTGAAGATTTCAGCACCTTTTTGTCAATAAATGATAGATCAAGGAGATCAAAATCAAGAAGTATAGAGATGACACAAATACCAACATCACTTGCAATCAACTTGTTTTAATCTATAATTGTAAAATTGCCTACCCAATAATAGTAAAGTATAAATATTTCTGAAGCCTGATGGTGTATTCAACAATGTTGACCATGCTCTGTGCCATAAAATACAACTCAGAAAGCTTGTAAAAAAAGAAATGACCTCAGTTCACAGTGAAAATATGCTGGAAATCGGTAACAGAGAATCTTCAAAATCTGCAAATTCTTAAAGGTTAAAAATCTCTGTAAATAACATGTGTGACAAGCAAGATGTCTCAGTTAAAATTTAGAAATAAAGAAAATAAAAATAAACTTTGCTAACTGCTAGAAAATTGTTTATAAAAATATTTAGTTTTAAGTGCATATATTAGAAGAAAGATTTAAAACTAATATCCTAATCTTCTACCATAGAAAACATGAGAAAAAGTGTAAATAAACCTACAGAAAACAGATAAATTGTGCTGCTATAAACATAGGTGCACATACATCACTTTGATGTGATGTTTTCAATTCTTCTGGGAATATGCCCAGAAGTGGCATAGCTGGGTCAAATGGGACTTCCAATCCCAGCTTTTTGAGGAATCTCCAGACTGACCTCTGGAGTGTAACAGTGGTTACACTAGTCTACACTCCCACCAACTATACAGAATATTTCCTTTTTCCCCATAAACTCTCCATCATTTGTTGTTGGTAATTTTCTTTATCCTGACCATTCTTTCTGGAGTGAGATGGAATCTCAGTGTGGTTTTAATTTGCATTTCTCTAATGACCAATGTTGCTGAACATTTTTTCATGTAGTTATTTGTCATTTAAATTTCTTCATCTGAGAACTGTGTATTCATTTCAAATGCCCATTTTTGGAATGGGTATTTGAATTTTGGGGATCTGATTTTTTAAAATTCTTTCTGTGTTGTGGAAGTCCTTTGAGGGACCATACAGTAAGATTTTTTCTGAATTGTGGGTTTTCTTTTCACTATCTGGATATTTCTTTTGACATACAAAAACTCTTTAATAGGACGTGATCCCAAATATTGATTCTGTGAATTATTTCATGTGTGGTTTGATTCTTTTTCATGAATTCTTTACCTACCCCCATGTCTTCAAGATATCTACCTACTTTGTCTTCCAACAGATTTAGTGTTTCTGTTTTAATATTTATATCTTTGATGCATTTAGACTTTAGTTTAGTACATGGTGGTAGGCATGGGTCTAGTTTTAGTTTTTGGCATATGGAGAGCCAATTTTTCCAGCACCATTTATTAAAGAGACTATTTTTCTTCAAGAGGATATGTTTGGCCCCTTTGTCAAAGATAAGGTGCCTGAGTGTGTTTGTAGTTGTAGTTGTATCTCCTAATCTATTCCATTGATCTTCAGGTCTGTTTTTATTCCAATACCATGCTGATTTTATTATAGTAGCTTTGTAGTATAACTTCAAGTCAGGGATTGTGATGTCTCCTGCCTTGCCTTTCTACTTAGAATTGTCTTTACTACTCTACATCTCTTCTGGTTCCAGCTGAATTTTAGGAGTGATTTCTCTAGAACTGTGAGATATGTTAGTGGTATTTTGATTGGAATTGCATTAAATCTGTATAACAATTTTGGGAGAATGGGCATGTTCACAATGTTTGTTCTTCCTATCCATGAACAAGGGATATCTTTCCATTTTCTGAGGTCCTCTTTGATTTGTTTTTTCAGGGTATTATAATTTTCCCAAATAGATCTTTTTTTCTCTCTTTTTTAAATTGGTACCAGGGCTTGAACTCACGACTTCATGCTTGCAAGGCAAGCACTTATGCCGCTGAGCTAAATCCCTAGCCCCCTGAATAGATCTTTTGCTTCTTTTGTTAGATTAATTCCTAAGTATTTCATTTTGTTGGATGCTATTGTAATAGCCAGATGTTGGAAACAACCTAAATGCCCATCAACTGAGGAATGGATAAAAAGATGTGTTATTTTTATACAATGGAGTACTACTCGGCTATAAAGAATGATCACATTGAGATATTTATAAGTAAATGGATGCAACTTGAGACCGTACTCATAAATTAAATAAATCAAACTCACATGTGTAAATACCATATAGTGTCCCTAGTGTAAGAAATGGTAAGAGTACATAAGATACAAAAATCTCAATATTTATAGTGAAAGACAAGAATCTACTTAAAAGGCAAAAAATAATATCTCAGGGAAAATGAGGAAAAAGAAAAAGGAAGGGATAAGAAAAATGTCTAAAATTATATAAACACACTTAAGATCACTAAGATGATTGCACTACAAACTCTGTAAGTTCTTGGAACAAAGTAGTTAACATTCATAAGATTGGAACAATTGTGCATATTGTTGTATAGTGATCTGAGGAACTCTTGAAGATCATTACATAAAATAACAAGCCTACTTATGCTCATACCACCTTGTTTTGAAGGCCTATATTGTCCATGTTCTGGACTCTTTGCTATTGTTGTTTATATATCTTTCATTTTGTGTTTTACTGGGAATTTGGGTTTTTTTTGTCTTGTTTTGTTTTATTTTTCCCTCTACTACAGAAAGGATAGGTATAAATGTAGCAACTCATGCATGGGTAGACCTTCTAAAAAGTTTATGAGAATTGATTATATAATGCACGATGAAATGAACAGCTGCTTTATAGAAAAAGAGACATTAAAATACCCAGTGCTGATTCTGTAGGGTCATGATGTGAAATCCAACAACATTATTATTCTTCATTCCGAGTAATTTTAGTCTGTTTTTTTTTTTAAATTTCAACTTACACGAAGATATGGGCAGCTATTTTGAAGAGAATGTGAGACATATGGCAGCCATTGTTGTCTTCCCTATTGTCTCATCTTGAAGGCCTAAAATGCCTTCATCATCCTGTTCTGATCAATTTTATACTATTTTTTGTATGATTCATTGTATATGAAGATATGGACAACTATGTGGAAGAGAACAAAAGACAACATGATAGACAGTGAAGATCTCCGGTTATCTTGCTTTGAAATCTGTGTCTCTTACATTGTTATCTTACAATCTGTTTTGTTCTGTTTAATTTTACCCTCTTTAAAAATAAAATTAAAAAAAGAAAACAGATAAAACTAAGTGAATAACCAAGAGAAAGAATGGTATCAGTAATCAATTGTTCCAGAGGACTGCCCTGATGAAGACTGGCGATTTCCTGGTAGATATGTTTCTGAAATGTTTCAGCAATACTAAGTTTTAATTTACTGTTTATACAATAATTTTTCTATTCTTGGCTCCTTAAAGCAAATAAAAATCTCCTCTCTGTGTGTACCTTTTTCAAACAGAACATATAAAATTTTATGTGCAAATCATGATTTCCATGTGATTTTTCTTCCATTATGATTCAAGATTATCTTCATATCTCAATTACTATAACTTATAGATGTTAATAGGCACAGATCCACAACTGAATTATAAAAGGACAATCAGAATATGAGGAACTAATGGCTAATTCTGACAGGAAGAATTGAGAAGTATGTTTTTAGGAGACTGTTTGACCTTGCCATGATTTAACGATGACCCTCAAAAAGTATATATTAGAAATTTTGTCCCCAGTGAAATGGTATTAAGACATGAAACTTTTAAGAGACAATTAATTTATTAAAGGCATTATCATGACAGTGGATTTGTTATCTCTGGAGTGGGTTTCCTATAAAAGGCTGGGTTATGCTTCCCTTTTCCTCTTTTGCTATTCTGTTTTTCCATTATAGTATGGGGGATTATAGAGATCTTCTCTAGTTGCTGGATCATTGATTGTGGACTTTCCAGACTCTAGAATTGCAAGAGTAAAATTTCTGGTCTTCATCAATTACCCAGTCTCAGGTGTTCTGTTATAGCAGCACAAAATGGACTCAAGCATAAAATCAGTACCAACAGTGCTGCAACAAATGCACGGGAAAAGAAACTAGCTTTGGAACTGGATAAGGATTGAGGGCAGAAGAGTTTGGAAAAGCAAGATTTAGAAAAAAAGCACACATTGCCATAAAATAAGAGGTCAGAATGATTTTGGTGAGGGCTCAGAAGAAAAGATTTATAGAAACACTATAACTTATTAGAAGTTACTTAAGTAGTCCTGACTAAATGTTAGTAGAAATAAGGACAAGTAAGGGCATTCTGATGAGGTCTCAAATGTAAATGTGAAATATATTATTATTTCTGTGGAAGTTTAATTTGTTATTAAAGTATGGTAAAATAACACATGACTTTGCTAAATTGTTTTCATTCTTAAGAACTTTATGGAAGACAAAAATTAGGAGCAAAAATCTAGGATAAATAGTAGAAGAAATAAGCAGAAAAATAGAGTGCTTCTTGAGCTCTTTTAAGCACAAAGAGTAAAATCTGAGAGGACAAAAATGAGTTAAAGACAGGGCTTATACTTGAAAGGAAAACAGAACAGAAAGATTTGGAAAACTCTCAGTTGATCCAAATGCAGATCAAAAATGTGTTTCAGAGAGAACGCTAAGGGTGAAATTAAGTGACTGCTTGCTAAAGAGATAAATCAGAATAGAACAAAGCCAGGAAATATTCCTCAGGACAATGAAAGACCTTAAATACATTGCAGAGTTTGAGGCCTCCCAGATCCTTTCAGAGGCATCTCAGGGACCGCAGAATTTATTGCCTGGTTCCACCTCAAATGCTTACTCCATGCATTCTGTCTGCAGTGCTTCTTGGCCGCCCTAGTCCTGACTCAAGACAGTCTGCTGTGGTGTACTTGTTAGTGTTTCCATTCTTTGGGACAGAACATCTGATACTCCTAAAGGAGAGATTTAATTTGCATCATATTTTAAGGGGATTCAGTCCATGTTCAGAGGACTTCAAGGCATAAATATGAAAGTAGAAGGCTGTGGTGGACCAAAGCTGCTTAGTTCATGTCACATAGCAAGCAGAAAGGGGAGTAGTGCCCTAGAGGAAGGGGAAAGGGAACAAACCTAGACTCTAAGGCCATGTTTCTATGACAATGTCAAAGACAGCTTCAGAAGTGTACTGCACTAATCTCCTCCCACGCATCCCCAAACCCATCAAATAAACACAACTGCAGTTAATCATCACATCCCACTCCTCCCTAACCCAACACTCAAACATATCTCCGTAAACTGGTACTTAATCTGCAAACAAAGATGATAGCAAGTTTATAATTCTACCTGACTTGATATAACTATCCTGCATAGATTAGAAATACAACAATCACTTCTCCAAACTCTCAACAATTCCAGCATTGCTAAAAAGACCCAGGTCAAAGTCTCTGAGATCCAAGGCGAACATTTAACTGTGAGTTCTTGTAGAAACAAGAAGCAAGTTTACATAATTCCAAGATACACTAACACAGGGTAAACATTTTTGTTACAAATAAAACAATACAAGAATTGGGGGATAGAAAAGAATTTATCAAAGCAAGACAAAAGTCCTCAGGGCAAACATTAAGATCATATTTGGTCTTCAGCGCACATGGTGATCAGATATGAGATCTAAAGTACTTCGGCATCTCTAACCTATGACTGGTGGTTAAATCCCTTAGTCTCTCTATTTTGTACTGAATTTCACTCTGCAGCTTTCCTTAGCAAACATTCCACATTCCTGGCATCTCCATATTCCTATGATGTCTACTGTGCCTTTGGCTTAATTCCCATGACTTCCTGCACTGCCTTCTCTGGGCCTCCTTGCCTACACTCGCAGGGCTTGTTTTAAAATCTGAAGCCTTCTTGACCCCACAGTTCTTGTATTCTGCATGCTGGTATCCTAATATCGCATGCAGGATGGCAAAATCTGCTGCCAGTTTGAGCTGTTTCCGCAGCCTGTTGAGCCATGATTGCAGTAGTGTCTGAATCTTTGGATGGTTGAAGCCCGAGAAATGAATCCTGGTGAACCGATTCCCTAGAATTCTCTTCTAAAGTAGATGACCCCAGGTATTCTCTTCCCCAATGAAATGTTGGGGTGCTCAGTGTTGTACCACTGAGCCTGTGGTGGGTGGGGTCTTGTGATTTCTGAGATCCTCACATCATTTCTTCTTGTGATTATACACAGTACTTGCCTTCTTTTTAATGGAGCCAATCTCTTTAGCAACAAAATCTTTACACATGGTTCCCTTTGGCTAAAATTTAATTTTCTCAGAATTTTCTATTCTCCCTTTTGCCCACAATTCTCACTATATATCTGGCTAAAAGCAGCCACCAGTCCCTATGGTAGAGAATGAATGTTGGACTGCTTTGAAATTTCATTCAATAGATAATTATTTTACCACAGTGAGCCTCAAACATGGGCAAAATGCAGACAAATTTTCTGCAAGAGCATAAAATACATATTCTATGGTCCAACTGCCAGTGGATTCCTTATTTCCAGGTGGAGCCGCTTGAGCCTAACCCTTTCTATCTGCATTCATAACATCAGTTTTGTCTTCTGAGCTTAGACCTAAATTAGTCATCAGGCTCTGCATAGAGAATTCTAAGGCTTTTCTTGATCACATCTCCAAAGCTTCCCAAACACTTCCTGCAAAACACTTCTAATGACTTCTCAACCATATGTTCAGATCTGGTTACTGCAAGGATCCCACTTCTCCAGTACCAATTTTCTGTATTAGTTAGATTTCCATTTGCTGAGATACAATTCCTGATAATCACAACTTAAAGGAGAACAGGTTTGATTTGGTTCACAACCTTAGTACCTAGTTAGCTGGATTCAAGGCTGATACTGCAGAAAAGCATGGATACTTAGCTCATGGTGGTCAGAAAGCAGAAAAGGAGAGCTATTGTAGCTCAGGTCATCACTGAGGAGGCCACAAGTGGTAAAACTCAGCTGGACCCATATAGTGCTAACTACGCAGGCTCAGAGTGCAAGAACTGTAGACACACAGCTTTTTCACATGTATTTTAAGGATGTCAGCAATACCCTCTGTGCCTGGGCAGAGATTTGTCATAGGAATGGAGCCATCACAGACTGTTCCCAATAGGAAAGTGCCTGGTGGAGCTGTAGGGTCAGGATTCCAAGGAGAATCCAATACCACAGAGTCACCAGTGTACCGCCCCAGGATGCAACGCAGGCGGGAGATTCTAGAGCTGCTGTGTGGACTGAGAAAACCATGAGTGGGGCCTCCTGAGCCCTTTAGAGTCAAGCCCTAGTGTATTATACCCAGAAGGTGGAACAGAAAATCTAGTTTTAATATTTGGTGTCTGACCTGTTGGGTTTTGGCATTATTTCAGAGATATTATTCCTTTTCTCATTGTCTATTTCTTCCTTTTATCCTGTAACTGTTGTCCTACCACTTTGTTTTGAAGTAGATAGCCAGTGTTCATTTTATAGGTTCCCAAGTTGAGAGGAATTTACCACATGGTGAACTGTGCTTTGAATACAACTCATTCTGCTTTGGATGAAACTTTGAACTTTTTAAATTGATGGAGGAAAGAAAGCATGTGTTTGAATTATAATACTCAAGTTGGACAGGGCCCCGACGCCCTTTTAGAGGTAATATGACCATGAGGGATCTTTCCTCTTGAACAGCAGTGGCTTTGTGATAAAAGACTGAGTTTGGCTCGCTTTTCACCCCTTTACCTTCCTGTCTTTTGGCATGGGATGACATAGCATAAATGTCCTTACCAGGTATGAGCTTCTCAATTTTTCTATGTTCCACGACTATAAGAATTAAATCTCCACTCCTTATAAACCAGCCAGGCTCATATATTTTATTATAGTAACATGAAATAAACTGAGTTCTGCATTCCAACTTACCATTCAGGTATTGAGATATTACTATAGCACTAGGTATAGTATTTGGAAAGATGGATAACAGGTAGGTTCTTATAGGGAACCTGGGGAAAAGCCTTGATTACCCATGTTGAGGGTACAGCAAGAGGATAAAGTAAAAAACAAAGTTTAGTAATACTTGAGTGGTCAAGAAGTTGATGTCTCCAGATGGGCCCATAGCCAACACTCCAACACAGACACTACCTGTTGGGTGTGCACAGTGATAGGCAGGACTAGGTAAAGTTCCAAGTTTGGTAGAAGATGCAGAGGTTCATAACTGAATGGGCAAGTATCATCCTTGTATGACTCAAGAGGGCAGAGATGATCTCTTGCTAAGAAGGACTTTGCCTTAGTGGTTTCAGTTTCAGTCTTGATGGGCAGGAGCCGTGGCTCATCCTTAAGGAGTAAATGGGAAAATCGCAAATGGGTGGTGCCACTGATAATCCCAAGCTTCCTTTTATCCCTTAGGGAAGTATGCAGAATTAGCCATTGTGAATTTGTGGACCACAAAAGGTGATATGGATTAAGTTAGATCTAGGCAACTTGTAAGAATCTACAGGTAATGGAAAAGTTAAAGAAACCAAGATTAAGTACATTTTTGGGAGAGAGCCATAACTAGCATTTAATAACTACTGGACTTAGGATATTCATCATATTTGGTAGTTTCTGTCATTTTAGGGTTTTATTCTCTCAGATAACAGACCAGAATGCTCCATGAGTTGGAGGGTTTGGCGGCTGATGTCCATATCTGCAAGCTCATATTCCTTCTTAGCTCCAATTAGAAAAATGGCAGAATGAAATGTTATTGGCCTCTTACAGATCAAACCCTCATACTTGAACCATTGTCTGTAGCCAGGGAGATGAAGTAATACAAACCGATGACGGCCCAGTTAGTACCACATGACGGACATGTGATTCAGAAGTTGTTTCAAAAGAAGAGTCAGCAGAAGGCAGGAAATTGGGCAGAGAAAAATAGGACTCAATGGAGGATAATATGCAGAATTTCATACTTTAAAACACTTTGGGATTTGGAAGACTGGAGGTGTATTAGCTTCATGTTACAAACAACCTAATATAAAATACTTAAAAACAACATAACCTAATAACAAAATCCTTAAGTCAATTAACTGTTTAAGAGAAAAGATATATTTTGCTTCTAGGTTCTGGAGGTTTCAGTTCAAGATCTAGTGGTCACATCACTTACACTTCAGGCAAGAGCAGTGCGTAGTGGTGGGAACATGTGGCAGAGCAAACCATTTCTGAACCAAGAAACAGAGAGAGGCAGGAAGAGGAATATACCAAACAAATCTCTCTGAGGACATGCCCTCAACAATCTACCCACTAGAGATTCTACCACCTCCCAGGAGAGCCACCCTTGGGACCTAACATTTAACAGATAGATTCTTTAGGGACGACTCCTTCAAACTATAGCAAATGGAATGAAACAAAAATGACTTATTTTTACAAACTTGTCACAATCTAATTGGAAAGTTAGTGACACCATGAAAATATAAATGCCTGGTTAGGCATGGTGGAGCATGTCTATAATCCCAGCATTTGAGAGGCTGAGGCAGGAGGAGCACCAAGAGTTCAAGGTCAGCCTGGGATATATAATGAGTTCAAAGACAGCCTGAACTACATAGAGAGACCCAGTGTCAAACACACAAACAAATAAACAAATATATAAATGCCTATTACATAGTATTTTCTGAGTTGAAGAATGAATGGCAATTAGGCATAAATTTGTGGTTGTTCTGTTACTGTTAAACTGGGCAAACTTACTTGATTCAGGAGTATGGATTCTATCTTTCATGGGGTTTTTCCTCCTAAACCAGAAATTGAACCAAGGACCTTGTGCTTTCCAGTAGGCTCTGTGCTCCTGTGCCATAGCCCCAGCTAAAATATGGATTCTGGCTCTCACAGCTCCTTACTGGACAGATAATCTGTTGGAAAATCAGATTCATTTGTATGTAGCCTTATGTATACAGGTAAAATATCTTGTCGGATGATATCTAAGTAACCAACGCAGTCATAGGAGCTGTGACTGTGAGACCAGGAGAAACGGTGATAATAAAAGATGAAGTCATATGTTCAGATTGAAGTATGAAGCAGAGAGATGAGCCAGCAGGGGAGACCACTGAGTGATGTGTACAGCTGCATCACCTGCGTATGCCATTGTTGTAGTGTATCCGACACGTGTTTGTTTATTTTTTGACACCTATTTCTGAAAGTTTGTCAAGATGATCAAGTTGTTTATGGGGTTTGACAAAGATTACACTTCTTGAAAAATCACACTGAAATAGAAATAAGGGTGCGAAACTCTTGTTATGATGCGCTTTTAGGACGAGCAAGGGAGGAGAGAGGACTAGATACATGGAGACGATGGGCAGGGATAGAGTCCAAAGGAAGTTATCAAAGATCTCCATGGAGATAACTGCATCCTGGATAGCTTTGCAGAGGTTCTCAATTTGGTGCAGAAATATGCACTAGGGCTGCCTGATCCAGCCCGTCTAGAACCTGAGGATCATTTTCCAGCAGCATTCTTAGAAGCTGTGGGAATATGTCCTTCCTTTCTTCTGAATCTGTGTGGTATATCATACAGGGGTATAAAAACTGCTTACTTCATAAGGTAGATGTTAAGATTAAGTGAGTTAATTTGTGAATAACACTTGAAACAGCATCTGGCAATCATAAGTATTGTGTAAGTGATTGCTGCTATTTTTCTTGTATTAAGGATTGAGTAGAGAACATTCATAAGGGGCTGGCAGGTTTGTTTTGACATGTTTATGGTAGTGGTTCAATCAAATGTTGTTCATAACAGCATCCAAAGAAGGTACTATTTAATAAATTGAAACATTTCCTTCATTTCATGTGGAAAATAATATACAGAAGAAAACATAAATGTTACCCAAAATCTGTTTGAATCTCTTTATTCAGATTTAAACAATAGTATTGATCTCAATGTTTCTGAATTCTCTTCTGCATTATAAACCACTATTTCCTTGTTTCTCACGCATTCCATTGTTGTAGTCTGAAAGACATGGCAGTATTTACTAAATATTCATTCACAGTTGGATTGCTTTCAATTTTGGCTTCTCTTTACTGGAATCATGGTTATGTTCTTGATCAGACTCCAAATGCCATTCCAAAACATAATGGGAGGGTTGGGCTGGTGGAGAGAGGCAGTGTGTGTTGAGAGTGCATGAATAATTTGCACCTATCATATTTTACAAGTCTTGAATCCAATGCAGAAGCATAGGCCAGATGGTTTGAGTTCAGCTCCTGTTTTATATCTTGGACTGTGGTCCAAGCAGAGCTTACAATTTCCAGAGTCACAGAAAGATGAACATACTTAAATGGCTTTTACTATGTTCAAATATTAATCTTCTGCTTATAAGTATCTCTTTCCCTCATGCAGTTCTCTTTCAATTTTAAAATTATTGTCAACATATGTCTGTAGATATACAAACTTTCCTATGTGGTATAGAACAGTAGATGTGATAAGGCAGAAGGACAGAAAGCTTGCTGATCTTGTTAAAGTCCACTTCGCTTTTGCCTTGTTAAGTTTTTCTTTGACCATGGAATAGACTTTTATAAAACTGACTGTCAGCCCTCCCCAGACATAGAGGTCCCCTGTGGAGTTCTTTGAAAAAGTCAAAATGTCTATGTTGTACCTACTAAATAAATAGTTCTTTAGAATGGAATTTGGCATCTACATTGAGAAAGAGTTCCTCAGGTGAACGCACAGTCAGGATTTGGAACACTGATTTATATGTATTTACTTTAAAGTTCTGCTTCATAATGATCGTTATTATTTCACGTTAGGCACTTGTTAAATACTTTGTCTGCAATATTCCATTGTTATAATCCTCCCAATGTCTATATAAATTATATCTTATTATTTCCATTTTATAGTGAGTTCAGTGAGGTTAAATAACTTGGGTAATTTGGCCTGTTTGACTCCCAAACCTATGTCTGCACCACAAATTCAGGAGTTAAGGATGCTTAGAATTCACAAAAATGGCCTAAGGCTCTCCACTAAATTCTCAGGATTATTCACACCCTTTTGCTGATGCTCAAACTACTAATCATCATAGCTCATAAGAGAGCTATTTAATGTGTATAACTTCTTATGAGTCTCATGACAAATGTAGTATAGTAAAATCGCACAAGGAAGGATAAAAGTAGTCTGTACTCTATTAATTTTTACTATCACATTTTAAGCCTGAAGCTGGAGAAATAATGTATTATTACCAGACACATTAAATAGCCCAGCAAGCAGATCAATAACAAAGTGCAAAGACCACAAAGTCCCCTCTTATCTCTGCCTTTCAGATGTTTATCAAATTTATCACTGCCCATGCATCTCTTGCTCCTGATTTCTACTTAATTTGTTCCCTGTTAGCCCCATTCTCTGTGCTCACCTTTAGTCTGTGAAAGCTTGTTTTTTTTTCTCTGCCACTATCGTGATGCTAATACTGATGATGTGACATCCAGCCCGATGTCAGAGGGCTCTTAGTCCTAAATGCTTTGTTGAAGTATCCCTGAGAATGTCTATTTTTAAAATTTTCTATATTATGATAATATTTTTCAGCTTCAACATATGGTCTAAGAACAAACACAGGGAATAGATTAAGCAGTTGCTACACACTTAAATACTAGAATACTTTTTATTAGACCATTAGATTTTTCTGCCCATTAACCTAGTTATTTTTAGATTATTCATTATTTAATTTAGCATGTTTACAGTGAATGAAAAGGTCCTGAAATTTGTT
>PVJX010044943.1:0-12959 GCA_004027295.1 Dolichotis patagonum | reverse complement strand
GAATAAGAATCACCAAAGTCAAGGTGAGGGCATTTGTAATGAACACTGCAAACATAGGACATAAATGAGAAACAGACTTTTTCTGTTAAGGTACTGTGGTAGACACACTGGGAATGTGTAATTATGGAAGCATATTATCTCTTCACGTCTAGATTAATAAACTGATGGAAAAGAATGTAATGTTCAGAAGCATAACCAACTGTCTATGTAAAACTGAAATATCAAAATTCACACTAGCACAACAATCAGAAAGCAAATGGACGTATAGTGAAATTGTATCTCAGTAAACCAAACAGAAGTTCAACATAGCCTAGGTCAAAAATGCACTTTATACAGTTAACCTCCTAAACATCTTAATTTCTTCTGGTACTATGCTAGGATGTGGGCTGTTTACCCAAATTACGGCATGCCTGGCTGGGAGATGCACAGTATCGCAAGGGATGCTGTTTAAGAGCTGTCACTTAGATACCACTACCACAGTAAGAGTTAAATCTCAAAATTAAAGTGCCATTTCATTTATCTTTTTAAATTTTATTTTAAAGAGAATAAAACAAAAGAGGGCAGAACAGAGCAGATCAGAACAGCACAACATAGGCAAAATAGTACTTTACATTAAGACAACTGGACATTCACCATAGCTATCACAACATCTCTTTCTCTGCTATAGTAGAGCATAGTTTCAAATACAATAATATCAAACATAACAAAATAGTATAAAACCATTCAAAGAGTGAAAGAATTACAGGGCTTTCTGAACTGAACAACAGAGAATGATCAATGGGTACTATAATATCTCAATTTCAATAAAAAATTTTGTTTATACTATCACATATGTTCAAATGCCAATAAGACACAACATGATAGAACCAATGGTAATAGAAGAATAGAAGCATGGTAGGACTTCTAAGAAAGACAATATTAAATCAGCAATAGCTGTCATAATGTTTTGTTTTCTTCAAAACAGCTGTTCATACCATCACGCATAATAAAGTCAAACAAAACAGAATAAAACCATTCCAACTGATGAATGAAAACATTGAAAGGCTTCAATGCTATGAGCTTTGAAGGTTATTTTATGATTACCATAAAGTCTTATATACACTTATCAACTCTCACACTATGGAGACTATATGGTATTTACACATGTGAGTCTGGTATATTTCACTTATGAATATGCTCTCAAGTTGTGTCTATTTATTTATAAATATCTCAATGTGATCATTCTTTATAGCTCAATAGTACTCCATTGTATAAAAATGCCACAACATTTTTATTCATTCCTCAGTTGATGGGCACTTAGGTTGTTTCCAAGATCTGGCTATTGCAAATTGTGCTGCTATAAACATGGGTGCACATATATCACTGTGATATGATGTTTTCAGATCTTCTGGGAGTATGCCTAAAAGTGGAATAGCGGGGTCAAATGGGACCTTGACCCAGCTTCTTGAGGAATCTCCAGACTGACCTCCACAGTGGTTACACCAGTCTACACTCCCACCAACAATGCAGAAGAGTTCCTTTTTCCCCACAGCCTCTCCAGCACTTGTTGTTGCTAGTATTTTCTATCCTGGCCATTTTTTCTGGGGTGAGATGGAATCTCAGTGTGGTTTTAATTTGCATTTCTCTCATGACTAATGATGATGAACATTTTTCATGTATTTATTTGCCATTCATATTTCATCATCTGAGAACTGTGTATTCATTTCAGGTGCCCATTTTTGGATTGGGTCTTTGAATTTCGAGGGCCTGATTTTTTTTAAATCTTTATAAGTTCTAGACAGAAGTCCTTTGTCTGAGGGACTGTGCATTAAGATTTTTCCCAATTTGTGCGTTTTCTTTTCACTCTGGTGGAAATCTCTTTCGACATGAAGAAACTCTTTAATAAGATGCGGTCCCAGTTATTGATTCTGGGATGTATTTCCCGTGCATTTTGATTCTTGTTCATGAATTCTCTACCTACCCATATATCTTTGAGATTTTTATGCACTTTGTCTTCCAACAGATTTAGTGTTTCTGTTTTAATATTTAGATCTTTGATCCATTTAGATTTTAGTTTAATACATGGTGATAGGCATGGGTCTAGTTTTAGTCTTATGCATAGGGATAGCCAATTTTTCCAGCATCATTTGTTAAAAAGACTGTTGTTCTTCCAGGGAGCACATTTGGCCCCTTTATCAAAGATAAGGTGGTTGAGAGAGTTTTTGGTTGTGGTTTATCTTCCAATCTATTCCATTGATCTTCAGGTCTGTTTTTAATCCAGTACCATGTTGATTTTATTACAGTAGCTTTGTAGTATAATTTCAAGTCAGTAATTGTGATGCCTCCTGCCTTGCCTTTGTTGCTTAGAATTGCCTTTGCTATTCTAGGTATCCTCTGGTTCCACATGAATTTTAGGAGTGATTTCTCTAGATCTGTGAGGTATGTTAGTGGTATTTTGATTGGGATGGCATTGAATCTGTATAGTCATTTTGGGAGAATGGCCATTTTCACAATGTTTATTCTTCCTATCCATGACAAGAAATGTCTTTCCATTTTCTGAGGTCCTCTTCAATTTCCTTTTTCAGGGTATTATAATTTTCACTGTATAGGTCTTTTACTTCTTTCACGAAATTAACTCCTAAGTATTTCATTTTTTTGGATGCTAGTGTGAAGAGTGTGGCTTCTCTTATTTCTCTCAGTATTTTTGTTGTGAGTGTATAGGAATGCTATTGATTTTTGAGTATTGACCTTGTATCCAGCTCCTTGCTGAATTTATTTATTATATCTAGGACTCTTTTAATGGGGTTTAAGTGTCTTCTATGTAAAGTATCATATCATCTGCAAATAATGATAATTGAACTTCCTCTTTTCCTATCTTTACTCCTTTTATTTCTGTTTCCTGTCTTATTGCTTTGGCTAGTATTTCCAGTACTATGTTGAATAGGAACAGTGACAGGGGACATCCTTGTCTTGTGCCTGATTTTAAGGTAAAGGCTTTCAGTTTTTGACCATTTTATATGATGCTGGCTGCTGGTTTGTCATAGATGGTCTTTACCATATTGAGGTAAAGACCTTCTATTCCAATTCTCTGTAAGGTTCTTAACATGAATGAGTGTTGGACCTTATCAAAAGCTTTTTCTGCCTCTATAGAGATGATCATGTGGTTCTTACTTTTGGTTCTATTGATATGGTGGATTACATTTATTGATTTACATTTGTTGAACCATCCCTGCATTCCTGGGATGAATCCTACTTGGTCATGGTGTATAATCTTCTTGATGATTTGCTGCATCACATTTGCTAATATTTTATTGAGAATTTTGCATCTATGTTCAATAGGGACATTGGCCTATAGTTCTCTTTTTAGTTGGATCTTTCTCTGGTTTTGGTACTAGAGTGATATTTGCTTCGAAGAATGACTTAGGAAGAATTGATTCCCTTTCAATTTCATTGACGAGTTTCAGGAGTGTTGGAATTAAGTCTTCTTTGTATTTCTTGTAAATTCTGCAGTGAATCCATCTGCGCCTGGGCTCTTCTTTGTGGGCCAGGACTTAATTACATTTTCAAGTACATTAATGGAAATTGGGTTATTCAGCAGTTTTACATCTTCCTGATCCAGCTTTGGTAGTTCATATGTATCTAGGAATTTGTCTATTTCTTCAGTGTTATCGAACCTATGAAAGTAGAGGTTTTCAAAATAGGTGTTGATGATCTACAGATAAGTCTGTAGTAATTTCACATTTTTCATTCCTTATTGCATGAATTTAAGTTTTTTCTTTCCTTTTTTTGATAAGGTTGGCCAGGGGCTTATCAATTTTATTTATTCTTTCAAAGAACCAACTCTTTGATCCTTTGTACTGTTTTCTTAGTCTCTATTGCATTAATTTCTGCTCCGATCTTCATAATTTCCTCTTCTTTTGGCTTTAGGCTTGGCTTGCTCTTGTTTCTCTAGATGTTTGGGTTGTACAATCAGGTTGTTTATTTTTGTTCGTTCTGTCTTCCTGATGTGGGAACTCAATGCAATAAATTTTCCTCTAAGGACTGCTTTCATTGCATCCCACAAAATCTGGTACATTGTGTTTGTATTTTCATTTGCTTGTAGATATTGTTTAATTTCTTCTTTAATTTCCTCCGTGACCCACTGGTTGCTCAAGAGTGTATTACTCAGTTCCCATATGTTTGTGATGTTTTTGCAGTTGCTTTTATCATTAATTTCTAGTTACACAGCACTATGATCCAATAACATGCATGGGGAAATTTCACTTCTTTTTCCTTTACTTAAATATGTTCTGTGGGCTAGTTTATGGTCTATTTTAGATAATGTCCCATGTAATGCTAAGAAAAAGGTATATTCTGATGTTATTGGATGGAACACTCTGTATACATCTATCAAGTCCATTTGTTCACAGGTGTGATTCAATTCTGTTATGTCTTTGCTGATTTTCTGTCTAGTTGATCTGTCCCTTTGTGTCAATGGTGTGTTAAATTCTCCTGTTATAATTGTGTTATTGCTTATTAGATTTTTCATTTCTGTTAGTATTTGCTTTATATAGCTGGGTGCTCTGTAATTTGGTGCATATATATTTAAGATTGTTATCTCTATGTCTTAAAGTTTTCCCCTAACTAGTATGTAATGACCTTCTTTATCTCTTTGGATCATTCTTGGTTTGAAATTCACATTGTCTGCAAACAGGATGGCTATGCCTGATCTTTTTTTTTTAGTTTCCTGTTGCATGAAGGATTTTTTTCCATCCTTTGACTTCCAGTCTACGAGTATCCTTTTAGTTAGATGGGTTTCTTGTAGACAGCATATGGTTGGATGTTGTTTCTTAATCCATTCTGCCAGTCCGTTTCTTTTGATTGATGAGTTGAGGCCATTTATATTAATGGTTGTAACTGTTATACATTGGTTTATTGTTGACATGTTACCTTTCTGCTGTTGATTCTTTACTTTTACATTCTGTTTAAATGTTTTCCTTGCTTTGTAGTTTTATCCTATGTGTATCTAGAATGTCTCTCAGCATTCTTTGTAGGGTTGGTTTTGTGTTCATGAAGTTCTTAAGCTGTTCTTTGTCATGGAAGTATCTTATTTCTCCATCCATTTTGAAGCACAGTTTTGCAGGGTATGTCAGTCTTGGTTGGAAGTGGTTTTCCTTTAAGATCTGAAATACTTCACTCCATGCTCTTCTTGGCTTCATTGTTTGTGTTGAGATGTCGCTGTGATTCTGACAGGTTTTCCTTTATAGGTGATCCCTCTTTTCTCTCTAACAGCTTTTAGTATTCTGTTCTTATGGTCGGTTTCTGGGATGGTGATTATTATGTGTCTGGGTGTAGTTTTATTTTGGTTATGGCTGTTTGGAGTTCTATATGCTTCACTTATCCAAATGTCAGTTTCTCTTCTCATGTTTGGGAAGTTCTCAGCTACTACTTCTGTAAATATTCTCTTGATATTGTTTGGGCTGTCCCCTTCTTTTTCATTTATCCCTATTAATCTTACGTTATTTTTCTCTTTATCGTCTTGCAGGTGTTGAATTGTTATTTCTTGACTCTTTGTTATTTTTATAAGATCTTTCCTTTCCTGTTCACTGGCTACAATCTTATCTTCGAGGTCTGAAATTCTATCTTCACTTTCATTGAGGTGGTTTTGGCATCTTTCAATAGCAATTTTTATTTCCTGTATATCTCTTTGAATCTGCTTTATGTATTCTGTTTGTTTCTTATAGTGTTCATTCAGGGATTCTATCCCTGAATGCTTTGTTTCTATCCCTGAATGTTTGCTTTGTTCCTCTAATTTTTTAGCTGTGTCTTCACTAGATGTGTTCACTATTTCTTTCACTACTTTTATCATTTCTTCTTTTACCTGGGTAAGTATTTCTGATTTGAATTTCTCAGTAGCTTCCCCTAGTTGCATCTTTATTTCATTTGATATCATTTGTGACATTTGAGGTGTATGTCTTCTTTTTCCTTCTATGGCTCCTAGGCTTTCTTGGGGTGGGCTAGGGTTTTGAGCCTGCCTTTTGGTCTTTCCTTTTGTCACTTTTCTATATTTCCTTGCTTTGAGTGGTGTCCCCAAGTTTCCTATGGATATGTAGCAAATTGCCTCTTGTACCCTCAGTTCCTGGAGCAACACTGCCCCCCCCATGGGCTCTTGACTCCCTAAATTGAAAGGCAGAAGCTGAGCCTGGTGAACTGGGGCTCCTGGAACCTCAGATCACAGTTCCATGTCCTAGGGGGTGGGTATGATCTCAACCGCTAGGAGTGCTGGTTTCATGCTCTCCCCAGGCCAGCCCACACCAGGCCGTCAGGCCGCCAGCTTGGCCTCTGCCTCCTGAACTGAGAGAAGGCTGCTGGGCATGGTGCACTTAGGTGAAGGAACTTTTGGGACTTGGTCCAGTGTACCCAGTAGCTAGCCAGAAGCTCAGTTTCCTGGAGACAGGTCACCAGCTCTCCACAAGCCCACCTTGGGGTGGTACGACTCACCTCACATGGTCCTAACTCCCCTCCACAGGCTTTTGGCTCCCTAAATTGTAAGGTGGATACTGGGCATGGTGAACTGGAGCTTGTGAAACCTTGGGCAGTAGTCCCGTGTCCTAGGGGGCGGGTATCACCATTTAATTTCTATTGGACTTCTATTGATACTTTTTACCATGAAAAAGTGTATATATATATATATATATATCATATATATATGATATATATATGGTATATATACTATATATGCCATATATATATGGTATATATATATGGTATATATACTATATATGCCATATATATATGGTATATATATATGGTATATATACTATATATGCCATATATATATGGTATATATATATGGTATATATATATATAGTCAATACATCTAATAAGCAAGAAAGCGCAGTATCACAGTACTCATTATATGAAATATCTCAAGTGAAGTAAAAGTCTAAAATGTCTAAATATGCAAAGCAAAGCATTAGCAAGTCTGAAAAGTAGGTAGAATTCATCTATAATTTTATTGAATTTTTTAAAATAAGACACAAAATCACACTTCATAAAAGATAAATTTGACTTTAATAAATTGTCAAATTTCTGATTTACAAATAATATTACAAACCAAAAACACATATCATAGACTTTAATACTATATGCTATGCACATAAATTTGGAGTAATATCCTATCCACAATATGCAAAGGATCTTCAGTATTAAGACAAAAGCAATCAAATAAAAATAAGCAAAGATGAAACCAGTGAACTGCAGAATCTCAATAGAAAATAAATATTGAACAGATGCTCTCACTTCACTAGTTATCAGAGAAATGCAAATTAAGCTGTCCTGAGATACCATTTAATAACTATCAAATAGGCAAACATTTTAAGTTTAATATTGCCAAGTTTTACCATGGTAATAGTAAATCTTATGCAGTGCTGAACCAAACATCTTATTGTGGAGGCACTTTGGATAGTAATTTAGAAATATCAAGTAAAAAGGAATGGGAGTTTTCCTTATAACACAGAGATCATTCCTTACAAAACAGTAAATAGTGTATAATCCTGGCCTTTAAAGAAAATAATAAAACCTTATCCAAATCCAAACTAAGTCAAAATAAAGCTATATTTATTGTAGTTTCATTTCTAATAGAGAAATACATGTACTCTGACATTTTTGTTTAAAAAATGGTTAAATTAATTGTAATATAGTCATAAAATGTTACAATATAAATAAATATTTAAGAAAGAGACAGCTCAATAAATTTAATAAACATGATATGAAGAAAAGCAAATTCTGGAAGGATACAGTATCACAATATCTATATAAAATTTAACTCTACAAATAATGTCATCTATTGTTTATGCAGATAGTTGAAGCTTAAGTGTATGTCATAATAAAATAAAAATTCTTGCCACATCTGTAAATAATATGATGGAAACTACAAACATAATTTTAAGTATTCTTTTCTATTTTAAAGAGAATAAAATCAAGCAAAATAAAACAGAATAAAACCAATCAAAACAAACCAGTGTAATTGTTACAGCACTTGAAAACAATAGAAAATCAACAATGGTTACCATAATACCTATTGTTGTCTTCAAAATAGCTGCAGATACCTTCAGACATAGTAAAATCAAACAGAACAGAACAGAATAGAGGCAATAAAAGCAAAACAATGAACACAATAAATGACTTCAAAACAAGACAATAGTAAATCCAAAATGGCTACCATAATATATCTTGTTATCTTTGAAATAGCTGCCCATGCAGATATAAGAAATAAGAAAATATAAGAAAATCAAACAAAACAAAACAAAACAGAATGCAACCCAAGCCAACAAAACAATGAAAATGATACAGGAATTCAAAGAAGATAGTAGGGAATTAACAATGGCCACCACCTTCACAAGGAGATTCCCCCATAGATGACACACTGTGTACCACCATCCTCTGGACACATGATCAGACCACCAAACTTAGACCTGCAAAGTCAGTGAAACACTGAACACCAAAAGCATCAAATGTCATTTCACCTCAATGCCCTATCATCACAGTCTGTGTTTCTCCAGATCAGCTGGTAGCTTTCAGGTAGGGTGGGGTGGCTTTTCATGTTTGCCAGCCAGTGCACCAGAAGAGGCTAGGGTATGGGTATCCTCCAGGCAGACCACACTTGGCACTGATTCAGAGGGATAGTTTGCTTCTTGGTGACTTCTTGTCTTCCTCCACAGTTGTCAAATGGCACTGACTCCCAGGGAAAGGATGGGTTCTGGCTGTATCCCTGGCAGCCCATTCCTTCAGACATAGTAAATCAAACAGAACAGAACACAATAGAAGCAATAAAAACAAAACAATGAATACAATAAAGGACTTCAAAACAAGACAATAGTACTGATTGGCAAAACAAGAAAAAGCACTGCTTGGCAGGGAAGGCTTACTTCTTGGTGACTTCTTGTTCTCTTCCCCCACAGTCTGTGGAAAACCATCTTAAGAAACATTAAAAATAATATTTATCAAGTTGATAGATTTGAAAACTGGTCAGTGTCTCAATCACTTTGTTCTCTAGGACAAAATATTGGACACTCAGAATTTAACGGGAGAAAGATTTATTTTGACTCTCACTTTTAAAACTTTGAATCCATGGTTGGCAAGCAAGGCTTGAGAAAGGCCCGAGGTAAAGGAAAGCTGTTCAAATTAGTGCAACTAGGTGGCAAAGAGTGAAGAGACTAATCTGAAAGGGAGATACACCTTTCCAAGTTACTCCCACAACAGCATGCCTCTCCTGACCATACCTATGATGTAACAAGTCAGCCACACTGCCCTCATGAATAAATATTTTTCCAAAAGCCCTGGCTCTGAGTGCAGGAGGTTCTGGAAGGAAATCTAGATATAAACCATAACAATGTGTGCACTAAATTCATTACATTATTTCTGTATATTTTTCTCTGTATTTAAAGTTTCCATTAAAATATTTATATTACTAAAATGTGGTCACTACCATTCTAGTAATAAAAGACTGAGTAATTTGAACTAACTCTTGAATAAATCTATTATGCTATTGAAAAACATTTAAAGAGTGAATTTTTTTGGCCAAGTTCTAGGGGACAGCAGAGCTCACAAAGGGAACGTAAAAGGTGTGACTATTTTTCACTGATGGTTTTTATTGATTGTGCATAGGATCATGTAGAAAACAAGTTTCATTTTGTACAATTTTCCAAGAAAAGGTTTACAGTGAAATAATTTTGATCTTATAGAAGAAAGGAAATTCTGAAGGAAATTTTGAAGAATGAAAATATTCAATGCACATATACCCTTTTACCAGCTCAGCTATTATCAATATTTCCCTTTTGAATACATTCCTGCTGTTTTTTCCTCATTTTTCTAAAACATGTAAGATATTTATTACTCCTGTCTCTCGATAGCAGCACAGTTGGTCATTTTAGTATACTAATCTTGACACAATCATTTTACACATTTTTTTCTATTGAACTACAACTCTCATTTATAGCATTTAACCCATCAACATATAATCTTCTTTATAGTCATTTATTGTGATTAGTTTCCATGACCTTAACCTCATTTGATATGGAACCTTTTTAAAAGCCTTTATTATGTCACAAAGATCTTATGAACACCTATACTGCCCTGAATATTCCTGAAACTGTCTGATCTTACAAGCCAGGAAAGATCAAGTTAGGTTAGCAATTGCTTGAGAGAAATTAAAACTTTTAATAATAGAATAATACTTTTAGGTAAGCCATTCCCATTTTGTTTTGCTTTTCTGACCTCCTTCCTGATTTTTTAGCCAGAATATGAGTTAGTGATTAATTTTCTCTTCAGGGTATCACATTTCCAGGTCCATGAACTTCCACCTTTAGATCCTTTAATAGTAAGAGTATTCTTCTAAGTTTTGTCACATGTAACCATGTGCAATACCATGAAACCATGTGTCACATATGCAATAATTATATTTTTGTTCAACTAATAAACAATAGATATTTTAAGAACAGATATATATCAAATTCTTTATCAAGGTTTCTGCGTAGATGTAGCATTTGTCGATAATTCTTTTCTGATCCAAAGTTTTCTGTGATACTTAAAAAATGTTTATTCCCGGATTTCATTGCTCTATCCATATTTACAAAATGCCACTCCGAATTTTTTCAAAAGCAGGAATTCAATTTTCAACAAAGGAAATTAATGAATTAGTTCTTACACGTATTTACGATTATTATAGACTCATGAATTACATGTTCAAGATTTATAGTTTTTTATATTTCTAATTTGTTGTTTAAGAAGCTCTTTAGATTTTTTACATAACATAATATACTATCCTAGATTTATTGTTTTTTCTTTTAAAAGCATTGGAACTTGCCAATTTTGAGCTGTTACATTTTCCAATGAGACTAGTGAAGAATTCAGGGCTTAACAAGAGAAGAAGATCCCGATATGCATCACTTTGGGTAGAGGTCTTAAAGACTGCATCTGAAGTGTAAGAACAATCAGAAAATGAATTATCAGCTACAACTGAAATCTAAATCATTTTATTCCTTAAAATTTGGTTAAGGTTATAACAATGCTCTATTACCATGTCTTTTTTTTTTTTCAGAATGACAAATACAACTTCTCTGGTTAAAGCTGTAATCCTATTTGTCTAATTGTTTATTGAAACTGTCTTGAAAATATGACATTTGAAATACAGAAAAAATAAGTACATATATAATGAGAAAATAATATGAACAATATAAGAGACACAATAGACACTAGAATTAGAAATATAGATGACTGAAGTATTGGTATTAAAATTTTCAAATGTGATACTATACTTAAAATACTTCTAAAAGAAAAGTAAGCAATATTACAATTTCAGCAAGAATTGGAAAATATATGTTGAAAAGAAAAAATTAACAAAGTTATTATTTATTATTTTAATTTTAAGAGGGATAAGGAATGATGACCACTGTCACCATTTCAGTTCAATTATTGTATTTAACAAGCCAAGGTATTAAGTCAATAAAAAACTGAAAGGGGAAAAAAATGGAAAGGAAAATTATAGTTTTCCATATCAAGTATATGATTATTTATAGCAAAATTTAAAAGATAATTATAAAATTATTAAAATTATAATAGTGATTTTAGGAGTACCATTGAATAATGTCATAGACAAAGGTCAATAATTTTTTTCTATAATAGCAAAAAAGATGGAACTTTAAAAATAAAGATAAACATTTAAAGTTATATTGGAAATATCATTTTCCATGAATAAATACAACAAAAAATGGATGTCATCTCTTAGTGGGAAAAACTATCAAAAGCAAATCATCCACAAAGAGATCCAAAACTATAAAAATTTAACTTGGCACAATGTTTACAACATATTCAAAACTACAAAAATCAAGATTAGACTGGTAGTTTTGAAGAAAGAAAAGAAACTGTTGAAATTTTGTTATCATATGTTGGGCTTTTTGCATTAACAATTATAGCAGTATAGTAGTGACATTTGGCATTTTAGTTGGGTCACTAAATTGGATGTATGATAATTAACTTTATATGGACCTATTATGTAAATTAATCTGAAACTGGCAAAAAAAAAAGAGGTAGAATTGGAGGGGAAAGGGGAAAAAAAAGAATTGAGATGTGTCATGTGCATGTACCAATTCCCCACAATGACTGTAATCCTAGGTCCTGTAAACATGTACTAATAAAAATTTTAAACTGTAATAAATAAATAAATAAATAAATAAATGGAACAATATAATTAAAAGAAAAAATTATTAGTGGTGGACAAAATAGAAATATCAAATTCATTTTTCTGAATTATTAATTATTCTCCTAAGGGAACTCATGCATGTGCTGGGAGTGATGTGAATGTGTGTTGCAATTTTTGACAAACTCAGAAATTAATGCAATTGTATCATTGATTTTCCATTTTGAAAACTATTCTTTAGTATTTAAATGTCAGAATGCTGTACAAACACCTATGCTTTCAATTTGACATTATATTTTCAGTGTTTAAACTCTTGTTTAGAAAAGGCACTTCATGATGAAGAACAAAGTCCTGCAGTTGTCTAAGAATACTTTTGTATTTTCTTCTTTTTAAATTAGTATTTCTCAAATAAAAGTAAAATAGTAGTAACCTGCATAAAAGTTAATTTCCTGTGGAGCGGAAAACCACACCTACTGTACTGCAAATCACTGAACTCTTCTTGAAGCTTATGATTCACATGAACCCATGTATTTTCTACTTACATTTCCTATGAGAATTTGGGAGGGAGGGAGGGAGGGAGGGAGAGAGAGAGAGAGAGAGAGAGAGAGAGAGAGAGAGAGAGAGAGAGAGAGCGCGCTTGTTAGAATTTGATTTTCTCTGGAAACCCTCATCTGCACTTCTGACTTTGATGTGATTAGATGAGGTCCCCACTCCCTATAGTCCTTAATTGTATTTTCTTAAAGCCAACTGGTTGTAAATGAGAATATTAACTACAAGATACCTTTGTACATTCACAACAAAA
>PVJX010044942.1:0-12956 GCA_004027295.1 Dolichotis patagonum | reverse complement strand
CGGCACCAAAAAAAAAAAAAAAAAAAAAAATTGGGGGCTGGGGATTTAGCTCAGTGGTATAAGTGCTTGCCCGGCAAGCATGAGGTCGTGAGTTTAATCCCTGGTACCAAAAAAAAAAAAAAGAGAACCTGGGCTTCATCAAAATTAAAAACTATGTACAAAGGAGGACACTATGAAGAAAGTGAAAGGACAATCCAAGGAAGAAAAATAAATATGTGTAAATTATGTTGTGATAAGGGACTTATATATCCAGAATACATAAAGAATTCTTATAACTCAATAATCAAATTGGGCAGCCGGGTGTGGAGTTACATGCCTGTAATCCCAGCACTTGGGAGGCTGAGGCAGGAGGATCACTGTGAGTTTGAGGTCAGCCTGGGCTACATAGTGAGTTCAAGGCCAACCTGAACTACATAGAGAGACCCTGTTTCCGAAGAACCAAAACCAAACAATAAAATAGGGCAAATAACCCAATTAGAAATGCACAAAGAAGCTGGATTTAGTGGCATATGCCTGCAATCCCAGCTACTCAGGAGGCTGAGGTGAGAGGATAGAAAGTTTGAGGACAGCTTGTACAACCCAGCAAGCAGGCATGTCTGGGGAAAAAAAGGACAAGGCATTTGACTAGACACCTCCACCCGCAAAAGGCCATTTGGCCAATAGATGTCGAATATTCTGAGTCATTAGGAAAACGCAAATGAAAACCACAATGAGGGCTGCAGGCCTACTGGCAAAATGAAACTTATAAAGGGGCCACGGATGTGACTCACCACTAGAGCAAATGTGTAGTATACGCAAAGCCCTGAGTTCTATCCCCAGCACTGAAAAACAAAACAAAACAACAACAACAAAAGCTTCATGATGACATAATATTTCATATCTACTAGGCTATCATTAATAAAAAGAGGAAAAGAACAAGTGTTGGTGTCTCCGTTACTTTTCTCTCATTGCTGAGACAAAACACCCAACACCCAAAATGAAGGAAGGAAAGGTTTGTTTAGCTTCCAGTTTGTGGAGGTTTTAGTCTATAATCAGCTGGCACCAAGGCAGGGTGGCATGGCACCAGGGCAACACTTAAAGGCAGCAGCCAGAGCAAAGGCAGCCAGAGCAAAAAGGGAAGAAAACAAGCCTCTCCTCCTGGCTTATGCTGTACACAGCCCACCTCCCCCTTTTCAGGGCCTGGGTAGCGCTCACAAAATCTCCTTGCCCTCCTTTGCACAGGATGAGGATATTTACAAAGTAAGAACCCTGCTCCCTGCTGAGTCTCTCAGTTAAAAGTCTAAACTTCTCAGGTCGACACAATGTATGACAGTTGGTGAGGATGTTGAAAACTTGGTTCTGATGAGAGTGTAAAATGGTGCAGCTGCTAGGGAAAACAGTGTGACACTTCCTCAAAAATTAACCATGCAGTTATCATGAGTCAGCAGTTCCATCCCTCCATAGGTACCCAGGAAAACTGAAAATGTGTCCATGAAAAAACTTACACATTATTCATAAAGAAAAGAAAATTAGAAACAACCTAAATATCCATCAATTGATGAATAAATAAACCAAATGGAAAATTATGCAGAAGAGAAAAGAATGAAATACGGTTGCATAATACAATATGAATAAACCTTTAAAACCCAGTGCTGGGACCAGGATATAGCTCTGTGGCACAATGCCTGCCTGGTAAGCATGAGGTCATGTGTTCTAATCCCTGTACCAGAAAAAACAAAACAAAACCAATGCTAAATGCAAGATGCCACATGTTACATGGTCCCATTTACAGTATATGGAATGTCCAGAATACATAAATCTATGTTGATTGCTAATGGGTTTCTTTTTGGGGTAATGAAAATGTCCTAAATTTAGGCAGTGGCTTTGGTTGCCCAACCGTGTGAATGTAGTAAAAAAAACACGGAGTTGTACATTGTAAAATAGTAAGTTAACAAAAAAATAGTAAGTTTTATGGTGTGTGAAATATGCCTCAAAAAATTGTTATTTTTAAAAGGGGTAGGGAGACAAGGGACCTATCTAGTTATTGACATGGCGTAATCTTCAGGGAAACGGTGTATATGACATTTTGTACACAAAAAGGAGGGTCGGAATATGTCTGCACTGGCATCAGTTTTTTTTTTAGTGGTCACCTGGGGGTGGACTCGGTTTTCTACTTTTTCGAATTTTGAACCTTAGGAATGCATTATTCGACATTTTTTTTCTTAAAGAAGTGGTCAATGGTGTCATACACAACTGAGAGCTCAGTAAAGCAAGGATGAAGGATTTCCACTGGGTTTGACTCTAATCATATAACTGATGACTTTTCCAGGACAGAGTCAGGATATAGCGGAGGTAGAATCAAATTAGCTCATGGTAGATTGAAAAGTAAATAGGAATTATGGAATTTCTTTTTTGGCCGGGAATGTGTACTTATGTGCAATATATTCACCTAGCCTAGATTAAGTATGTATGCAATATTTAAAGAGTATAGAGTTTGTTAATCTCTTCTCATACTTTATATTTTATTCTTGGACCACACAGGACTACTAGACAAATGTCTACTTAGTTCCCTGAAAAATATCTTTTAATGTTTTGCTTTTGTATTTCCTCTGCTTACATAAACAGTGGAATCCTTTTTTTTTTAATTCTTAAAGAGTGTAAAACTAAACATAGTAAAACAGAACAAAACAGGTTATGAGGTAACAATGTAAGAGACACATATTTCAAAGCGAGACAACCAGAGTTTTTCACCATCTATCATATTGTCTCGAACAGTGGAACCTTGTATGGCATATATTTCAGAATGAGGGAAGATTGTTACTTTGATTACCTAATGGAAAGCCATTGAAGAAACGCTCTTGGACCTCAGTGACAGAAACTGTTCATTTCCCATGAGTGTGGTTTATTCATGTTCAGTGCAAATCATGCAAGACAATTTGGCTTTTGTTATGCTGTCAGGAAAATCAGTAACAATTTTATAGTTCAACCTTAATTTAATAGGCCAATATAACCATCACATGTCTAAATACTACATACATATTTATCCTGGGACTTACCTAATACTCATAATTCTATTTCTAGTCATGTTGCTTTAAAAAAAAAACACAAGGCTACTTTTCTATTTTAATGTACAGATCCAGATAAACCTCTTAAAATTCAGCCAAAAACAACAAAAAACTCAAAAAGCAAAAAATAACCACATCACCAACCCTGTCAGTACTGGAAAAGAGAGGACCTTCTGAAAAGCTGGTAATGTTCTAGATTCGCCTACCCTCTTTATTACTGGAAACTGAACCAGGAATGTTCCACCACTGAGCTACACTCTCAGCTCTCTTTATTGCTTTATTTATTTTGGTCTCTTTGAGACAGGGTCTTGCTGTGCAGTTCAGGCTGGCCTTGAGCTCACTTTTGTAGCCCAGGCTGGCCTCAAACTCACAGCGATCCTCCTGCCTCAGCCAGCCCTTTTTAGTATTTACTTATTTTGGGTTTTTTGAGACAAAGTCTATTTAGCTCAGGCTGGCTTCGAACTCGCGAAGATTGTAGTGGGCTTTGTTTTTCTATCACAAAGCCACACAAGGAGCTGGGGGTGAGGGTTTCTCAATAGTAGAGTGCTTGCCCAGCACGCGCGAAGCCCAGGACAAAACAAAACAAAACAAAAACAAAAAACCTGAATACATGTATCTGTTAATTTATGAAAATTTACACTACACTTAAGATATGTGAACTTTCTGTATAGTTTAGTGAAAAGCAAAGAACAAGAGAAAGAGTGAAGAATGTAAACAAAAGTGCAGGTTGGCCAAAATTCATTTCTGGTCTGGATCCACCCTCGGGTCTTCAGTTTGCAATTTAAAGACTAAACCGTTAGTCTGGCACTTAGACGGATTCCAGGGCTGCCCCCGCCCACCACTCACAGGTCATTCAGGCAAAGGAAGAACCCACAGACAGTTTTTGTTTTTCCACTTCTCAGCCCACACACTTTTGCTAAGCTGCAGGGCCTTCCTTTGTCATTTCACCGGGTGAAAACCCAAGGATCTTTGGGGTTCCAATTTCAAAATCACTTCTTACAGCCGGGCTGCTGAAAACCTTTCCGCCTAGACCACACACCCTACTACATCCACTTTGTTCGGCCCGGGGCCTTAGAGAGACGTAAGTTTGGGTGTGGTGTTCGGTAAACGGTTGCTACGTGAATGAATGAACTATTGGATTCTGCCCAAAGCGCTGTTATCACTCAACAGAATAACACGCTCTGACAAGAAGAGCAGCCGAGCACCGGAAAACGCGAGCAAAAGCCCAGGTTTGCGGAAAGCTATGCGAAGACCAGCCACCGGAAGTCAGGGGCGGCCTACCTACCGACCGCTCTGGAATCCAGGAGGACTGGGATCTCTGTGGTTGGACTAGACGGGTCACTACCGCGGATGATGCTGTCTCAGAACTCCCAGGACAGAGAAAGTGGGAGGCACCATTCCCCGGACGATGGTTGAGAAAGGGAGGGGAGGGAATCAAAAGAAAGGGGAATTTTAGGAGCTGTTGCCAAGATAACACTCCCCGGCAACTCTGCCCAACAGAAAGCCGGGTGAGGCCGGGTTTAGGATTAGCCTTGGGAGGTGGAGCTGAATGACGGGAGAGCGCGCGCGCTTACGTGCAGGGGCGTAGCCCTCCATTCACTCGGCGCCCCACGCTGCCGGCGCGCATGCGTCGGAGGACGGAGCCGGGAGAGAAGTACCTCGGCAAAGCACTGAGCTGCCTTTGGGCGGCTCCCACCGGCGAGCTGGACAGCGGCGGGCGCGCGCGGGTAGGTGGAGGTGTGGCTTTACTAGCCCGTGGGCTTGGATTGGACACAGTAAATTGAAGGGGTGGGAACCTCCGCGGAGGCCGCTCAGCGATTGGCCAGAGGCTGGAGGGAGCGTGGTCTTCGGGGGCGGGGTAGGACGGAGTAGGGGTGAGACAGACTGGGCAGTGCGCCACGCTGAGGTGGTGGCGCCGGCCCTTGACCAAGTGAGCTGGTGGGTCTCGAAGCCCCCCTCTGCTGAGGAGAGGAGGCCGACAAGCCCCGGGACCTCTAAAGTGCTGAGGAGGCGTGGGGGCGAGGCGCCATTCGGTGAGTGTGGTCCAGAGGAAGCCCGAGTGCCCCGCCCCTCCCTTTCTTCCTGGACCTCGCTGCGCAGCGCCCTCCCCCACTTCGGACCCCGACTTGGGCTCCGGGCTCCGACTCCCCTTGTAGGATGTCTGCTGTGTGCTTGCCACTGTCTTTCGCCCCTTCGCGGCCTCGGTCGGTTTAGGGAATTTGGAGATTATTTGGTCCTGCTCCCCAACTCACAAAGGGGAAATTGAGGCCCACGGGGGCGGGGTCCTCCTCATCAGTATCTCCACACAGACGCCATGGCCGAACCCTTAAAGGAGGAAGATGGCGAGGACGGCTCTGGGGAGCCCCCCGGGCCGGCGAAGGCAGAACCCACCCACAACACTGCCTCTGTCGCTGCCAAGAACCTGGCCCTGCTCAAAGCCCGGTCCTTCGATGTGACCTTTGACGTGGGGGACGAGTACGAGATCATTGAGACCATAGGCAATGGGGCCTATGGGGTGGTGTCTTCTGCGCGCCGCCGCCTCACGGGTGAGCTTCCTGAGTCTTTCACAGATGTGGAAACTGGTTCCCAGAGGGAGTGAGAAACCTGCCTGGACTCAGCCAGGGAGGAGCAGAGCTGGGCTGTGCCTTTTGATTTAACTTAACTCTTACTGATAGGCACTTGGCCCCTTGTTATGTACTATTCTGCGGTGGCGCCATGCTATCCCCTGCTTCCTCCTTAGAAAAATGATAATCCCAGTTAGACCAGAACCAAGAGCTGACCCTGAATACCAAGAATGTTCTAGAGCCAGAAACTGGCACAAGGGATTGGCGGTGGGATGGGTGATATCTGAGATGGAGAGACAATATGGGGAGGAGAATAAACTCAGGCATTAGAGTCAAGACTATCACTAAACAGCTGTGTAACTTCCAGCAAGTTACTGAGCCAGGTTTATTCACCTGTAACTGAGCTATTAGTACCTGCCGTGCTTGGCCTGTGGTGGCTGCCCAGTCAATACATGGTAGCTGCCACTGTGTCTTAGAAGGAGAGCGTTGAAAGGTCCTGTAGCTACACCAAGGTACCCTCTGGTATTTGCCCTTTCCCTGTTCCCCAGGCCAGCAGGTGGCCATCAAGAAAATTCCAAATGCTTTTGATGTGGTGACCAATGCAAAACGGACCCTCAGGGAGCTGAAGATCCTCAAACACTTCAAGCATGACAATATCATTGCCATCAAGGACATCCTGAAGCCTACTGTGCCCTACGGAGAGTTCAAATCTGTGTAAGGAGCAGGATGGGAGAGGGAGGCATAGTTGGAATCATTTCGGAAGGTCAGGGCTGCGTTTCTATGTTCTGGAAGGGCAGCTATATCTAATGTGAGGTGGACTGGGAAGATTACTACAATTCCAGGACTAGTGTTTCTTTAGGGAGATGACCGAGACAGCTGTTATTTCTTGACAAGTATAGGTGTTACGGTTTTTATAGAGTCTGAGAACGTAGGCTGGCAAACATAGGACATTCATCCTACCACACTATCGTCCTGTCGTCATAGCAGACATCATTAATTGATCACAATATTTATTAAAAGTGGACAAGGTTTTCATCATAGTCCTTTTAAAAAACCACTACCACTTTCCTCGTTCTTTTCTTCCCCAAGTTGCTATACTCTAATGTCTCCCAGTCTTGGAGAGGCTGATTTGCCACTGCTCACAGCTTTGCTATTTTCCCAGAAGTCTCCTAAACAGCCACTACTGAACAATGGAGTTAGCTCCAAGACTAAACCGGTTGGCCTGCCCTGGCATAGTTGAACCTCACCTGATAGAGAAATTAGGTCTGGAGGGAAAGTACTCTGTCACGCTTATAGAAAGGATGTAGAGAATCTAGAATTGGTGCTCTTCTTCCATACCATGCCCTCAGTCCTTCGAGGTCCCAGGGTAATGCTATTACCTATCTAGAGTCAGGAGTGGGTGCTAAGAATGGGTCCTGTACTTATAATGTGGTTAGTTCAGCTCATGCCTCTCCTTTCTAGCTACGTGGTCTTGGACCTGATGGAGAGCGACCTGCACCAGATCATCCACTCCTCACAGCCGCTCACACTGGAGCATGTGCGTTATTTCCTGTATCAGCTGCTGCGGGGCCTTAAGTACATGCACTCAGCTCAGGTCATCCACCGTGACCTCAAGCCCTCCAACCTGCTGGTGAATGAGAACTGTGAGCTCAAGATTGGTGACTTCGGTATGGCCCGTGGCCTGTGTACCTCCCCTGCTGAGCACCAGTACTTCATGACTGAGTATGTGGCTACTCGCTGGTACCGTGCCCCAGAGCTTATGCTCTCCCTGCATGAGTACACACAGGCTATTGATCTCTGGTCTGTGGGCTGCATCTTTGGTGAAATGCTGGCCCGGCGCCAGCTCTTCCCAGGCAAAAACTATGTGCATCAGTTACAACTGATCATGATGGTGCTGGGTACCCCGTCACCAGCTGTGATTCAGGCTGTGGGGGCTGAAAGAGTACGGGCCTATATCCAGAGCCTGCCGCCACGCCAGCCTGTTCCCTGGGAGACCGTGTACCCAGGTGCTGACCGCCAGGCCCTCTCACTACTGGGCCGCATGCTGCGATTTGAACCCAGTGCCCGAATCTCAGCAGCTGCTGCCCTTCGGCATCCTTTCCTGGCCAAGTACCATGACCCTGATGATGAGCCTGATTGTGCCCCACCCTTTGACTTTGCCTTTGACCGGGAAGCCCTTACCCGAGAGCGCATTAAGGAGGCCATTGTGGCTGAGATTGAGGACTTCCATGCACGACGTGAGGGCATCCGCCAACAGATCCGCTTCCAGCCTTCCCTGCAGCCTGTGGCTAGTGAGCCTGGCTGTCCAGATGTTGAGATGCCCAGTCCCTGGGCACCCAGTGGGGACTGCGCCATGGAGTCACCCCCTCCCGTCCCCCCGCCGTGCACGGGTCCTGCACCTGATACTGTTGATCTGACTCTTCAGCCACCTCCACCAGCCAGTGAGCCTGCCCCACCAAAGAGAGAGGGTGCCATCTCAGACAACACCAAGGCAGCTCTCAAAGCCACCCTACTGAAGTCCTTGCGGAGCCGACTCAGAGGTGCCTTGGTGCAGCAGCTGGCAGGGGACTGGGGTGTTAGAGGGCCCTCTGGCTCAGACGAGGCTGTGGCCTCTTACCTTTCTCCTGCCTGACCTCCTGCAGATGGCCCCAGTGTACCCCTGGAGGCTCCCGAGCCTCGGAAACCAGTGACAGCCCAGGAGCGCCAACGAGAGCGAGAGGAAAAGCGTCGGAGGCGACAAGAGCGAGCCAAGGAGCGGGAGAAGCGGCGACAAGAGCGGGAACGCAAGGAGCGGGGAGCTGGGACCTTGGGAGGCCCCTCCACTGACCCTCTGGCTGGACTGGTGCTTAGTGACAATGACCGAAGCCTGCTAGAGCGCTGGACTCGAATGGCCCGGCCCCCTGTCCCACCTCAAGCTCCAGCCCCAGCCCCAGCCCCAGCCCCAACGCCATCCCCAGCCCAACCTACCAGTCCTCCCACTGGCCCTGTAGCCCAGCCCACTGGTCCCCCACCGCAGCTTGCAAGCTCCACCCCTATTCCTGCACCCCAGCCTGCTTGCTCACCCCCAGCTTCCCATCCTGCTGGCCCTACTGGACCCATCTCTGTCCCTGCATCGCTCCAGACTGCCCCCTCTACTAGCCTTCTGGCCCCTCCGTCGCTTGTCCCCGCCTCTGGGTTGCCTGGCCCCAGCACCGCAGTTCTGCCTTACTTCCCATCTGGTCCACCCCCTCCAGACCCCGGGGGTCTCCCTCAGCCTTCCACATCAGAGTCACCTGATGTCAACCTAGTGACCCAGCAGTTGTCTAAGTCACAGGTAAGGGGAGAGACCCAAACTATGGGGACACCTAGACCTGGGCCCATAGGTGTGGGAAGCTGTCATTCTATGAAAACTGAGCAGCAGACGAAGCTTTCTCTCAAAACTTAGCCCTTTGCCCATAGAGCACAAACCCCAGGAAGCTGTTGAAGACCAATGATACACTTTCTGGGAAGTACCTGGCGTGTTAGAGATGGTCCCCAACTGGCGCTCAGTGATTGCTGAGCCTGGTGTTGGCCCACAGGGGTGTCTGGGCGGAGTGGTCAGCAGCAGGGCAGGGGTGTCCTGTTTTGCTGACGTGTGTATTGTAACCCACCATCATCCCCTACAGGTGGAAGACCCCCTGCCCCCTGTGTTCTCAGGCACACCAAAGGGCAGTGGGGCTGGCTATGGTGTTGGCTTTGACCTGGAGGAATTTTTAAACCAGTCTTTCGACATGGGCGTGGCTGACGGGCCACAGGATGGGTAAGATGGCTGGACTGAGCTCTTGAACGGGACTGTGGGGAAGGGCTCCTGGTGCAGAAAAGGCTTGCTGGTGGGATGGCTGCCGAGCTGGCCTAGGCTAATGGCAGCCTCCCTGATTCCCTTTTCCTGCAGCCAGGCGGACTCGGCCTCACTCTCAGCTTCCCTACTTGCTGATTGGCTTGAGGGCCACGGCATGAACCCTGCCGACATTGAGTCTCTGCAGCGTGAGATCCAGATGGATTCCCCGATGCTGCTGTCTGACCTGCCTGACCTCCAGGAGCCCTGAGGGCCACAGCCAGTGCCTTGCTGCAGGGCAGACCCAGCTCCAAGGTCCATGGGAGCGTTCCGGGCTCTGGCCCCTGGGCCCAACAGGTGAGGCTCAGCTTGGATTATTCTCCTGCAGGTTCATCTCAGACCCACCCTTCAGCCTTAAGCAGCCACCTGAGCCACTGCCGAGCCATGACAGGATTGGGAGACCCCGACTCCCTCTGAACAATCCTCTTCAGTATTGTATTTTTATTATTATTGTAATATTATTATGCAGACTTTTTGCCATTAAAATGAAGCCTGTGAACTACAAGGTTCCCTTTAATGCCTGACTCCAGGTGTCATTTTTAGAGTTGAGGGTGGGCAGGATACCACAAGTAGGGGTACAAAGAGGAGCCAAGTCCCCACATGTGGGGGCCAAGCAAATGGTTGTATGCACAAAGCCAGTTCATTCAGGATCTGAAGGTTTATTGAGACTTCCTCTTCCCACCCACTCCCAGCCCCACAGCTTGTTCTCTGCTGCTCCCATGGCCAAAGCTCAATCCCTGGGGGAGGTGGGAGGCCTTGTTCCATGCCTACCTTGCCTGTAGCGGTTTCGGGGTGTCTTGCAGTAGCTGTGGTGAATACTGTTTGGCATGAGCTTTGGGGGGCTCGGATAGGCAGGTGTAGGATGTGGAGTATGGTGGTGAGATGGGGCTACAATGCTCAGTGTAGGGAGTAAGTTGGTGAAAAGGTGGACAAGGACGGGGGATGCTGAGAATGGACAGAGGGTGTGCTGGGGTGCGGTGGCTGCCCAAGTGGCCTAGAGTATGCTGTGGGTGCTAGTGAGACTGCATTGCTCAGTCTAGGGTGGCCCAGACGGAGTGATCCACAGTGAGGAAGCTGCCTAAGGGAGGACACAGAAGCCCAGGCCTGGAGGGTGGCTCCTGCTTCTCAGCTGTTTGGACAGGGTTGAGGCACCTCTGAGCCTCATGCAGCCCAGCCTGGTCCAGGCTTGGGATGCTGCTGGCACAGTAGTCTCAGGAGGAGGGAGCAGGGCCTGGCTTAGAAATGGTTACCTTGGGTGACTGACAGGGGTCAGCCAAGGCTGCCTGTGAAGCTAGTGTGCAGGGGGCAGCAGAAGCAGCATACTGGGCCTAGAGGGCAGAGGGATACTCAGATGCAGGGAAGCCAGGGGAGCATGGCAGCGGGACAGGGCCAGCCTGCTCCTCAGGCCCGGCGGATCTTCATCTCAGTGCGCTTCAGGGAGTAGTAGAAGCCCTTCCATTGGGCCCAGTTGATGCCATTGGCGTAGGAGAGATGGGAGCCACCCAGGTAGAATCCATTTAGGTTGGCGAAGTGGCAGCTGCGGAACCAGAAGGCTCCCGAGGAGAGGGCTGCACAGTTCTGCACGAAGAGGTCCTGGTCCCGGTCAAAGGTGGAGAACTTCTGACCGCTGTGGTAGGACAGGGAGTCACCTGGCAGAGGGAGGGAGGGAGGATGGGGCTGCTGAGGCAGGGGACCGATCCCTGTGCTGGGAGGGAGAGGGTGATAGGCAGTGACAAGTGACACTGAGGGAGATCGTGGGGCGTCCCGGTGGGGTGGAGGGCACCCTCCCTGAGCCAGATATTTGTGGGATCGATAGGGCTCTGCAGTGAAGATAAACAGCTGCTCCTTCACAGGATTGCCTGGAGCAGGGCCAGGGCAGCTGCTCTCAGCGCCCAGGCGGGAGCTGGCTGGGGCTGGTTGGGGTCCAGCTGAGGCTCTGCCAAGGCCAGGAGGGATGAAAGAGGGACCTCAAGGGGGTCACAGGGTCACCAGGCGAAGCCAGCCCTGCCTTTCCCGTAACAGCCCTGCTGAAGCCAGCAGGAGTGGATACCTGCCCCGCCGTCCTCGAAGCTGGCCACGTAGAGTGTGTAGCCATCCTCCTCTGCGCTGACCGCGTTGGGGGAGATGGAGAAGTCAGCATACTTGGCATATGCTGTGTTGTTCTCAAAGTCCTCCAGGTCCACTCGCAGCTCGTATTTCTGCTTCAGTGTCAGGAGATGGATGTTCTGCAGCCCTGGGGGTGCAGGGAGCTGGTCAGCAGAGCCCTGGCTGTGTGAGGTGGGCCCCAGCCCTCCTGGCCCCTGCCTTACCCAGCCAGTACTCCCCATCCGCGCGGCCAAAGCCCAGCTTGTAGTCGTTCCAGCCACGGAAGAAACTCACTGAGCCATTGAATCTCTTCTGGAAGACCTGGAGCAGAGAGAACTGGGACTGTTCAGTCGAGGGTCCAGTGAGTACGGGCCCCGGCCCACCTGACCCACTAGGCATGACCCTTTTCTTGCTGAGGCTGGCTGGTTAAAGTGAGTAAGAGTTGGGGAGGTGTTAAAACAAAGTGCACGCTGCTGCCAGGCCCCTCACGGAGAGCTACTATGTGCATGCACGTGGGCTCTTTGCCAGCTACGAGGCAGGCAAGGAATGAGGTGAAGAAGGGGCTGAGGATGTAGTTCAGGGCTTGCCTGTTGTGCATGAGGCCCTGGGGTACGTCCCCAAAGCACAAAGCAAAACTCAAGTGCAGCGTGGCTGAGTGAATCCTGGTACTAGCTCTGTGACTGCAGGCAAGTTACTTTGGAGTCATACATTAACCTGTCTTAAGAAGGTGGCTTGGGTACCCTATTTTATTTTATTTTCTTATAATCACACCCAGCTGAAAAACAGGTGAAGCTCAGGGTCACACAGATAGGAGTAAACCAGATCTGGCCTCTCCGCCCACTCACCGTCCACCTGCCTCCCTCGGTGGTCATGTCGCAGAAAACAGGCACTGGCACGCTGGGGCCCGAGGGGTAGATGAGGTACACGCCATCTGCCTGGTAGCCCTGGGCATAGATGTCATCGCAGTCCAGGGGCTGCTGCAGGCAGGACTTCTCTAGAGCTGGGGGAAGGAGAGAGGGACTAAGACACCTGGGTTAGTCTCAGTCCCAGGGTTGGGGGACTCACGAGGAAGTGTGAGGTTTCTCTGAGGGGCACTGCTCAGAGCCCCTCGCATCACCAGCTACATTTAGTGGCCCGTTATCCCCTTAGCCCAATCAGCTGCCCCACAGTGCTGGCGAGGCCTGTCTGTGGCGGGGGCTACTTACCGTCTCCCCGGATCCCGGTGGCCTGGGGCGAGCAGGGAGGCACGGAGAGAAGCAGCAGCAGTGGCGGCAGGGCCAGGAGGGCCTGGTGACAGGAAATGGTCAGCAAAGCCCCAGGCCCCAGGGATGCCCGTTCTCTCTGCCTTTGCTCCACGTACATGCTGCTCTGCCTGAAGCCCTTTGTGTTCTTTGGCCCCTCCTTTCACTC
>PVJX010044941.1:0-12963 GCA_004027295.1 Dolichotis patagonum | reverse complement strand
CTGCAAACAGCAAAGCAGAAACAGGCAAGAGAGAGACACACCTTCTTCCTGCCTTACATCACATCCTGGCTCCATGCCCGAGGAGGGTGTAGCACTGACACCACCAATCCAAGCGCTAAACAATGAGCCAGTCACAAATGTACAAAGCAAATACATGAGGCCTAGGGGCCACCAACATAAACCATTACAGTGGTTATATATGACTTTTTGCTTCATGATTTTCTAGGAATTGTTTTGCTTTGTCTTGCTTTGTTTTGTTTTTCCCTCTAATACAGAAAGTATAGATATACATGTAGAGACTCATGCATGTGTAGAGCTTATAAACAGTTTATGAGAACAAACTATATAATGCATGTTGACATGAACAACTACTTTGAAGAAAAAAAGACACTACAGTACCCAGTGCTGATTCCATAATGTTATGATGTGAAATCCAGCAATACTATCATTCTTTGTTCAAAGTGATTTTAGCTTGTTTTGTTTTGTTTAAGTTCAACACACATAAAGGTATGGACAGCTGTTTTAAGGAGAATGAGAGACACTAAAACAGCCATTCTCAGCTTCCCTATTGTCTGGTCTTGAAGACCTGAAATGCCCTCCTCGTCCTGCTCAGATCAATTCCATACTATGTTGTTTCATGTGAATTCCCTGTATGTGACAATATGAACAACTATTTGGAAGAAAACAAGAGTCAATACAATAGAGAGTGAAGATCTCCAATTGTCTAGTTTTGGAATTTATGTCCCTTACATTGCTTTCTTGTGATCCACTTTGTTCTGTTTTGTTGTGTTTAATTTTACCCTTTTGATATATTTGAATGTATATTTGATGGATAACCATATCCATCAAATGTATATAAGATGGATAACCATATTGCTGGGTTTTTTGTCAGATCATGGAACAGAACTGTTAACAGACTCACTGTTTGAATGTCTACTTTACATGTTTTAACTTTGTAATTTGAACAACTATTTCCAAGAAGTCAGTATGTAATTTGTCAAGTAATCTTGACAATCTTAGGTTTTTTTGTTGTTGTTCTTTTCCTTTTTTCCTTGGAATTCTGTATTGTTACTACCTTTTATTCTGTTTTGTTTTGTTTTTTCTTTCTTCTCTCTAAATAAAAAAAAGAATGATCACATTGAAACTTTTATATGTAAATGGATGCAATTTGAGACAATATTCATAAGTGAATAAATCAAACTCATATGTATAAATAACTTACTGTCTCCCTAGCATAAGAAACATCAAAAGTACATAAGGTACAACATCATCAATGAATAATTTGAAAGGGTAAGAATCTGCTCAAAGGGGAAAAAATAATATCTAAGGGAAAAGGAGGGGAAAAAAGGAAGGGAAAAGAAAAAAATCTAAATTTGTATAAATACACCTAAGATAGCTAAGGTGATTGGGCTACAAATTCTATTAGTACTTGGAATAAAACAGCTAACATTCATATGGTTGGATTAATTTTGCACATTTGTATATGATGTTCTGAGGAACACTTCTGAAGATCACTATGTAAAATAACTATTCTCTTCCTACCACCTTGTTTTGGGCTCCAGCTATTGTTATTTCTCTTTTTATGTTTCTTGTTTTTCTAGTAATTTGTTTTGTTTTGTTTTTCCCTCTAATACAGAAAGGATAGATGTACATGTGAGGATTTTATATGCCTAAAATTTCTCCTAAATAGTTAATGAGAATTGATTATACTATACATGATGATATGAACAGCTTCCTTGAAGAAAAAGAGACATTATGGTATCCATTGTTGATTTCCTATCATCGTACAATGAAATCCAGTAAAGATTTTATTCTTTGTTTAGAATGGTTTTAGTGTGTTTTGTACTACTTAATTTCAACATACAGGAAGTTATGGTCAGCTATTTTGAAGAGAATAAGAGACATTACAGTAGCCATTGTTGATTTTACTGTTCTCTGGTTTTGAAGGCCTGTAATGCCTTCATTCCTCTAGTTTTATACTATTTTGTGTTGTGTGAATTCATTGTGTGTGAAGATATAGACAACTATTTAGAAGAAAACAAGAGACATTCTGGTAGCCAATGTTCATCCTCTGTTGTCTTGCTTTGAAATCTGTGTCATCTACATTGTTTTCTTGTGATCTACTTAATTATGTTTTGTTAAGTTTTGTTTTACCCTCTTAAAAAAAACCAAGAAACTCACAGACTAAAAAACTCAAAAGATGGGAAAGAATATTCCATGCAGTAAGAACATAGACAAAAGCAATAGTGCCTATTATATTTTCAAGCACAGTGGATTCTAATCTGAAACTATGAAGAAGAGACAAAGATGGTCCCTACATACTGGTTATGGTAACAGCTCAATTGGAAGAGATAACAATTATAAACATAAACACATTAAATAATGGCACATCAAATTTGCTGTAATGAACACTAATGGATATAAAGACATCAGATGAACACCAATACAATTGCAATGGTGGACTTCAATATCCTACTGTCACAAATGGACATATCAGGTAGACAAAACAAAAAATGAGTTAATATCAGAGTTGAACCAAACCTTCAAACAAGTGGACTTAAGCCAACAGTGTATTCCATTCGACAAAAATGTAATACCTGTCTTCAGCAGCACATTGAACTTTCTGCAAAATAAACCATTACTACTTAATTCTAGCCCATTAATCATTTGTAAGTAAGTACATAAGAATCAAAATTATCCCATTCATATCAGATCACAGTACAATGAAACTAGAAATAATACCAAAAGAAACCACACAAACTATGCAAACAAGTGAAGATTAAATAATACATTCTTGAATAATCAATGGATCACAGATAAAATTAAAGAAATTAGACAATGGAAGTATGCTATATTGGGATTATGGGACATGATGAAAGCAGTCTTAACAAGGAACCATATAGCAGTGAATTCCTACATCAGAATAACAGAGTGAATTCAAGTAAATAGCCAAGTGATGCACCTCAAGGTCTTAGAAAAACAAGAACAATCCAAATTCAAAGCTAGTACAAGGAAGGAAATTATAAAGTTAAGAACAAAAATTAATGAAATGGAGACAAAAAAACAAAGACTCAATGAACTGAAGAGTTGGTTCTTTGAAAGCATAAATAAAATAGACAAACACAAACCCTTAACAATCTCACCAAAATAAGAAAAGACTCAAATCTATGCAATTAGAAATAAAAAAGGCAAAATCACAACAAATTGTGTTGAAATTCAGATCATTAGTAACTACTGTAAGAAACTGGATAATAATAGTAAAATGGTGTGTTGAGAAGAAACTGACAGTTTCCTAAATACCTACAAACTACCAATGCTGAACCAAGGAGATACAAAAATCCTGAATAGCCCAACATCATTCAATTAAATTGAAGAAGTAATAATAAAAAAATACCAACTAAGAAAAGTCCATGTCATGATGCATTCATTGCTGAATTTTTACAAGAACTTTATAGAAGATAAATTGAAAAGGAAGCTGTACTTCCAAAGTTACTCCTGAAAGAAAGTATTATTCCAATTCCAAAATGACAAAAAGACCAAATACCCCCTGTAAAAAGAAGTACAGGTCAATATGTTTAATGCACATAGATGCAAAAATTCTAATGTTATACTGGCAAGCATAATGCAGCAAACAATAAAAAATATGGTATGACCAAGTAGTATTTATTTCAGGGATGTAGGGATGGTTCATTATATGAAAATCAATGCATACAACACACCACATAAAAAGAGGTAATGAAAAAAAATCACATGACCATATCAATAGATGCAGGAAAAAATTTAATGAAATCCAATATCCATTCATGATTTAAAAAAGAAAATCTTGAAGAATCCCCAAACAAAACATGTATCTCAATCTGATTAAAGAGTATCTATGACTAACCAACAGACCACATCATACTAAATGTAAAGAAGCTGAAATCTATCCCTCTAAAATCAGGCACAAGAATCTCTGTTACTATTACTCTTATTAAATGCAGGTCTCAAATCTTCAGACAGAATGTTTAGACATGAGGAATAAAAGAGATAGGAATAGAAAAGAGAAAGCTAAATTATTACTATTATTTATATATAACATGATTCTCTGAGTAGAAGACCCCAAAAGACTCCTAAAATTAATAACCAAATTAAATAGCATAGCAGGATACAAAGTCAACATTCAAAAATCAGCAGCTCTCCTGTATATAAATAATAGACTCACTGGGAGAAATAAGGGAAATTTTACTTTTCACAATAGCATCAAGATAAATAAAATATCTAGGAATTAATCTAATCAAGGAAGTGATAGAACTCTACAAAAGTACAGTACTCAGAAAAAAAGAGATTGGAGAGTACATCAGAAAACTGAAAGTTATCCCCTGTTTTTGGATAGGCAAAACCAATACTGTCAAAAAAGCCATACATCCAAAACAATTATGTAGACTTAATGCAATCCCAGTCAAAATACAAACAACATTCCTCACAGAACTAGAGAAAGAAATCCTGAAATTCACATGGAACCAGAAGGGAACTAGAATAACAAAAGCAATTCTGGGCAACAAGGTGAAGGTAGGGGGCATCACACTCCCAGACTTCCAGTCATACTACAAAGCTACAATGATAAAAAGCAGCACTGCAGAGGTAAAAGAAGAACCTTTTGAATCATTGGGACAGAAGAGAAGATGTGTAAACAATTTCATGAACACTCAGCAACCTTACCTTGGACAAAGGGGCCAAATACTTTCACTGGAAGACAGCCTCTTCAACAAATGGTGCTGGGAAAATTTGCTATCCATCTGCTGAAGACTGAACCTAGATCCATGTTTATCATCAGGCACTAAACTGAAATCAAACTGGATAAAAGATCTAAATATTAAAACAGAAACATTTAATCTACTGGAAATCAAAATACGTAGGTAAAAACTCTTAAAGTGTGCATATATAGTGGAAAAATATTCTGAACAGAACTCCAGTTCCTTAAGAAATAATACTAAAAATCAACAAATGGGATCATATCAAATTAAAAGGCTTCTGTACAGCAAAGGAAACCAACACAGTAACAGGGAAAAAGCTGCCAGTTACTTGTTAAAGGAATAATACTGAGAATATATAAAGAAGTAAAAAATCTGGACTCTCTCTAATTTAAAGATCAATGAAAAATGGACATCTGAGAAGAATGTACATTTCTCAGGTATAAAAATATAAATGACAGCTGCCTGCATTCAGTCACCTGCATGAGGTGATTTCCAGCACACAAGGAAACTTTGGAACATAGCTCTGAACTGGAAAGACCCTATCCAGCCTCCCAAATCACTAGAGGCCAGACCAGAGGTCCCTCCAGCTCTAACTGGGCCACACCTAGTTACCCCCAGACTGAAAACAGGTGCCTGCATCCTGCCTCACAAGCTAAAAGTGCATGAGGTGATTTCCAATGCACAGGGAAGTCTTGGAACATCCCTCAGAGCCCAGAAATACAGGAAAATGACAAGGCGAAAGAACAGTGTCAAACCTCTAGCTCATCCCAAGCAAATCTAGGAGACATGGACATAGAACAAAATGTAAATCATACACCTGAAACTCCTGAGGTGATAGCAACTGAAGTGAAGAAATAATGCTGGGAAGCTATAAAAGAACTCAAATCAGAAATAATCTCCCAGGCAAAAGAAGGAATGATAAATGCAATGAAAGAAATGCTGAACATATCTAAAGAAGACATAGTTTAAAAATTAGAGGAACAATGCAAAAAAATGGAAACCCTGAAATAACAATATAACAAACAGCATGAAGTAGATTCAAAGAGATACACAGGAAATCAAATATTCCAGCGAAAGTTGGGAAAACCACCTCAATGAAAGTGAAGGTAGACTTTAAGACCTCGAAGACAAGACTGCAGCTAGTGAATAGAAAAGCAAAGATCTTTTAAAAATAACAAGGAATTAGAAAATAACAATTCAAAAGCTACAAGATGATGCAAACAACATAAGACTGATAGGTAGAAACGAAAAAGAAGGGGACAACACAAATGATATCAAGAAGATATTTACAGAAGTAATAGTTGAAAATTTCTCAAACATGAGACTGGAAACTGAGATACATGTAAGTGAAGCATATAGGACTACAAAGAGCCATAACCAAAATGAAACTACACCTAGAAATATAATAATCAACATCCAAGAAATCAAACATAAGGACAGAATATTAAAAGCAGTTATAGAGAAGAAACAGATCACCTATAAAGGAAAGGCTATCAGAATCAAGCAGACTTCTCAACACAAACAATGAAGTTAAGAAGAGGACGGAGTGAAGTATTTCAGATTCTAAAGGAAAACGACTTTCAAGAAAGATTGCTCTACCCTGCAAAACTTTCATTCAAAATGGATGGAGAAATAAGATACTTCCATAACAAAGAACAGCTGAAGAACTCATGACCACCAAACCAACTCTGCAAGGAATACTGACAGACATTTTAGATACACATAGGATAAAAGCACCAAGCAAGCTAGACAATTAAACAAAGTGTAAAGAATCAACAGCATAAAGACATTTCAAAAAATCCCCAATATATATCAGTTATAACCATTAATGTAAATGGCCTCAATTCACCAATCAAAAGAAACAGACTGGCAGAACGGATCAAGAAACAACATCCAACCATATACTGTCTACAAGCATCCCATCTAACCCAAAAGGAAACTGAAAGACTGAAAGTCACATGATGGAAAATAATACTTCATGCAACAGGAACACCCCCAAAAAGCAACAGTAGCTATTGTGTTTGCAGACAATGTGAACTTCAAGCCAAGAATGACCCAAAGAGATAAAGAAGGTCACTACATACTAGTAAGGGGAAAACTCCAATAGTAAGACATAACAATCATAAATAGTTATGCACTGAATTATGTAGTAGCCATCTATAAGAAACAAATAGTAACAGAAATGAAAAAACAAATAAGCAAAAACATAATTATAACAGGAGACCTTAACATGTCATTGACACAAAAGGACAGATCAACTAGACAGAAAATCAGCAAAGAAATAACAGAACTGAATTACACTTGTGAACAAATGGATTTGGTGGATATATACAGTGTGTTCCACCCAACAACATCATAATATATATTCTTCTCAGCAGCACATTAGACATTCTCTAAAATAAGACCATATTCTAGTCCACAGGACATGCTTAAGTAAAGGCAAAAGAATTGAAATTCTTCTATGCATGTTATCGAACAATAGCACAATGAAACTAGAAATTAATGACCAAAGAAATGGCCAAAACCCCACAAACACATGGAAATTGAATAATACACTCCTGAGCAATCAATGGATCACAGAAGAAATTAAAAAAGAAATTACACAATACCTACAAACAAATGAAAATACAAATACAACTTACTGGAACCTATGGGATACAATGAAAGCAGTCCTCAGAGGAACAAATTCCCACATCAGGAAAACAGAAGGAACACAAATAAACAACCTGATGTTATACCTCAAACATCTAGAAAAAAGAACAAGTAAAGCCCAAAGGCAAAAGAAGGGAGGAAATTATAAATATCAGAGCAGAAATCAATGCAATAGAGACTAAGAAAGTAATCCAAAGAATCAATGAATCAAAGAGTTGGCTCTTTGAAAGAATAAATAAAACTCATAAGCTCCTAGCCAACCTTATTTAAAAAAAGAAAGAAAAAACTCAAATTCATGCAATAAGGAATGAAAAGAGTGAAATCACTACAGACACTGTGGAAATACAAAACTTCATCAATACCTACTTCAAAAACCTTTACTCTCATAGACTAGATAACATAGAAGAAATGGACAGATTCCTAGAAATATATGAATTACTCAAGCTGGATCAAGAAGATGTAGAGGGAGCTTGCAGGGGAGTTGCAACTAAGCAAGGCGAGTCCCAGTACCCTGGGGAGAGTTGGAGACCTAAGCTCCGGTGATTGAGTTTCTAGCGAGCTACCAGGACACTGGACTGGGTCCAGGAGACTCCAGGGCATCAGTTGACCAGGCCCAGAGCCTTTTTTCAGTCCAGCAGGTGGAGACTGCACAGAGAGACTCTTGGCCTGCTTGGGCTGGCCTGTGGAGAGCTTAAGACCAGCACTCTCAGCAGTTGACTTCATATCCACTCCCTTAGGTCAGGGGATTGCACCCCTGGAGGTTCTGCTTGCCCCAGTTCACCATGCCCAGCTACTACCTCTCAATTTAGAGAGCCAAGAGCCTGCAGGAGAGTTAGGAATGGGCGAGGTGAGTCTCCATACACTGGGGAGAGTTGGAGACCTGCACTCCCAGTGATTGAGTTTCTAGTGAGCTACCAAGACATATTAGAGTGGGGCCAGGATGTTCCAGGGCCTAAGTCCACTATTCCCAGCGACGTTCTTTTAGTTCAAGAGGTGGAGAGCATGCAGGAGGACTCTCAGCCCTCTTGGGCTGGCCTGTGGAGAACTTAAGACTACCACTCCATACACAGTTGAATTCATACACAACCACCTAGGTCAGGGGATTATGTCCTGGAGTTTCCATCAGCCCCAGTTAACCATGCCCAGCTTCCACCTCCCAATTTAGGGAGCCAAGAACTTATGGGGGAGCTAGGAATGCTCCCGGAGCTGAGGGCTCAGGAGGTGATTTGCCAGAAACCAAGAGGAAGCTATGGAACACCGCTCAAATCAAAAAAATATAGGAAAATGACAAAAGGAAGATCAAAAGGCAGGCTCAAATCTCCAGTCCATCCCAAGAAAGCTTAGGAGCCATGTACATAGAAGAAAATAGAGGCCATACACCTGAAATGACTGAAACGATAACAACTGAAATAAAGAAGCAACCAGGGGAAGCTATGGAGAAATTCAAATCAGAAATAATTGACCAGGTAAAGGAGGAAATGATAAAAGTAGTGAAAGATATACTGAACAAATCTAGTGAAGACACAGCTAAAAAATTAGAGTAACAAAGCAAACTGATAGAATCCCTTAATGAGCACAATAAGAAAGAAACAGAACACATGAAGCAGATTCAAAGAGATATACAGGAAATCAAAAATTCTATTGAAAGCTGCCAAAACCACCTCAATGAAATTGAACATAGAATTTCAGACCTCGAAGATAACATCACAGCTAGTGAACAGGAAAGAAAAGGTCTTATAAAAATAACAAAGAATCAGGAAATAACAATTCAACAGCTGCAAGATGATGCAAAGAAAAATAACATAAGATTAATAGGGATAAATGAAAAAGAAGCAGACAGCTCAAATGACATCAAGAGGATATTTACAGAAGTAATAGCTGAAAACTTCCAAAACATGAGAATGGAAACTGACATTTGGATTAGCGAAGCATATAGAACTCCAATTAGCAATAACCATAACATATAATAACCACCATCTTAGAATTCCACCAAAAGAGCAGAATACTAAATGCTGTTAGAGAGAAAAGAGAGACCACCTATAAATCTATCATAATCACAGCAGACTTCTCAACACAAACAATGAAGTCAAGAAGAGCATGGAGTGAAATATGTCAGATCCTATAGGAAAACCAATTGCAACCCAGACTGATGTACCCTGCAAAACTGTCCTTCAAAATGGATGGAGAAGTAAGATACTTCCATGAAAAAGAACATCTGAAAAACTTCATGAACACCAAACCAACCCTAAAAGACATTCTATATACACATAGGATAAAACCACCAAGCAAGGCAGACAATTAAATAGAATGGAAAGCTAAAGATACAACAGCAGAAAGATAACATGTCAACAATAAACCAATATATAACAGCTATAACCATTAATGTAAATGGCCTCAACTCACCAATCAAAAGAAACAGACTGGCACAATAGATCAAGAAACACCATCCAACCATATGCTGTCTACAAGAAACCCATCTAAACCAAAAGGAAACCCATAGACTGAAAATCAAAAGATGGGAAACAATACTTCATGCAACAGGAAATCAAAAAAAGTGGGAATAGCTATTCTGTTTGCACACAATCTGAACTTCAAACCAACAATGATCTGAAGACATATAGAAGGTCACTACATACTTGTTAGGGGAAAACTTCAAGAGGAAGAGATAACAATCTTAACTATATATGTACCAAATTCCAGAGCACCCAGCTATAGAAAGCAGATATTAACAGAAATGAAAAATCAAATAAGCAATAACACAATTATAACAGGAGATTTTAAAACACCATTAAGACAAAGGGACAGATCAACTAGACAGTAAAACAACAAAGAAATAACAGAACTGTGAACAGACCTGTGAACAAATGGGCTTGACAGATGTAGACAGAGTGTTACACCTAGCAACATCAGAATATACATTCTTCTCAGTAGTACATGAGACATTCCCTAAAATAGACCATACACTAGCCCACAGAACATACTGAAGTAAATACAAAAGAATTGAAAGTATACCATGCAAATTATCAGATCATAGTGCCATGAAACTGGAAATTAATGATAAAAGCAACTGCAAAAACCTCACAAAAACATAGGAAATGAGTAATACACTCGAACAATCAGTGTTTCATGGAGGAAATTAAAAAAGAAACTAACAATATCTACATGCATACGAAAGTACAAACACAACTTACCAGATATTGTGGGATGCAATGAAAGCAGTTCTCAGATGAAAATTTATTGCACTGAGTTCCCACATCAAGAAGACAGAATGAACACAAATAAACAACCTGATGCTACAACTCAAACATCTAGAAAAAAGTAGAGTAAGCCAAGCACAAAGCCCAAAGAAGGGAGAAAATTACCAAGAACAGAGCAGAAATTAATGCAATAGAGACTAAGAAAACAATACAAAGAATGAATGAATCAGAGTTGGTTCTTTGAAAGAATAAATAAAATTGATAAACCCATAGCCAACCTTCTTTTAAAAAGGAAAGAAAAAAACTCAAATTCATGCAATAAGGAATGAAAAAGGTGAAATTACTACAGACTCTGTGGAAATACAGAAGATCACCAACATGTATCTTGAAAACCTCTACTCTCATAGGTTCTATAACACAAAAGTTATTGACCAATTCCTAGATACATATGAACTACGAAAGCTGGATCAGGAAGATGTAAAACTGCTGAATAACCCAATTTATACTAATGAAATTGAAAATGTAATTAAGTCCTTGCCAACAAAGAAGAGCCCAGGCTCAGGCAGACTGACTGGAATGCTACAAGAAATACAAAGAAGACTTACTCCAACACTCCTCAAATGCTTCAATGAAATTGAAAGGGAAGCAATTCTTCCTAAGTCATTCCTGGAAGCAAATATTACTCTAGTACCAAAACCTGAGAAAGACCCAACTAAAAAAGAGAACTATAGGCCAATCTCCCTAATGAACATAGATGCAAAAATTCTTAATAAAATATTGGCAAACAGGATGCAGCAAATCATCAAGAAGTTTATACACAGCGACCAAGTGGGATTCATCCCAGGAATGCAGGGATGGTTCAACATATGTAAATCAATAAATGTAATCCACCATATCAATAGAGCCAAAAGTAAGAACCACAAGATCATCTCTATAGATTCAAAAAAAGCTTTTTATAGGGTCCAACACTCATTCAGGATAAGAACCTTACAGAGAATTGGAATAGAAGGTCTTTACCTCAATATGATAAAGGCGATCTATGACAAACCAACAGCCAGCATCATATTAAATGGTCAAAACCTGAAAGCCTTTACCTTAAAATCAGGAACAAGACAAGGATGTCCCCTGTCACTGCTCCTATTCAACATAGTACTGGAAAAACTAGCCAGTGCAATAAGATAGGAAAGAGAAATAAAACGAGTAAAGATGGGAAAAGAGGAAGTTAAATTATTATTATTGGCAGATGACATGATACTTTACATAGAAGACACCCAAAACTCTATTGAAAGACTCCTAGATATATTGAATAAATTCAGCAATGTAGCTGGATACAAAGTCAATACTCAAAAATCAATAGCATTCCTATACACTAACAACAAAAATACTGAGAGAGAAATAAGAGAAGCCACACCCTTCCCACTAGCATCCAGAAAAATTAAATATTTAAGAATGAATCTCATGAAAGAAGTAAAAGAGCTATATAGTGAAAATTATACCCTGAAAAAGGAAATTGAAGAGGACCTCAGAAAATGGAAAGACATCCCCTTTTCATGGATAGGAAGTACAAACATTATGAAAAAGGCCATTCTCCAAAATTACTATACAGATTCAATGCAATCCCAATCAAAATACCACTAACATACCTCATAGATCTAGAAAAATCACTCCTAAAATTCATCTGGAACCAGAAGAGATCTAGAATAGCAAAGGCATTTCTAAGCAACAAAGGCAAGGCAGGAGGCATCACAATTCCTGACTTAAAATTATACTACAAATCTACTGTAATAAAATCAACATGGTACTAGGGAAAAAAAAACCAGACCTGACGATCAATAGAATAGATTGGAAGATACAACCACAACCACAAACTCACTCAACCACCTTATCTTTGATAAAGGGGCCAAACATGTTCAATGGAAGAATGACAGTCTCTTTAACAAATGGTGCTGGAAAAATTGGCTATCCATATTCAGAAGACTAAAACTAGACCCATGCCTATCAACATGTGCTAAACTAAAATCTAAATGGATCAAAGATCTAAATATTAAAACAGAAATACTAAATCCGCTGGAAGACAAAGTAGGTAAAAATCTCAAAGTTATAGGGGTAGGAAGAGAATTCATGAACAAGAATCAAACTACACGTGAAATACTTCCGAGAATCAATAATGGGACCACATCTTATTAAAGAGTTTCTGCATGTCAAAACAGATTTCCAGCAGAATGAAAAGAAAACCCACAAATTGGGAAAAAATCTTAATAGACTGTTCCTCAGACAAAAGACTTTTCTCTAGAACTTATAAAGAATTAAAAAAATCAGACCCTTGACATTCAAAGACCCAATCGAAAAATGGGCATCTGAAATGAATACACAGTTCTCAG
>PVJX010044940.1:0-12964 GCA_004027295.1 Dolichotis patagonum | reverse complement strand
TTAATGAAAATTAAATAAAATAAAACAATAGAACATGAGAAAACAAGGTAACAAAATACCTCCAAAAACTCCCAACTCCATCAAAGCTGATCCATGTGACATGGATGACGAGAAACTCAAAAACAAAACAACAGAATTATATAAGGTGATTAAAAAGGAAATAACAACAACAAAACAGATCAATAAGGTACTGAGCAAGATGAAACATGATATAACTAAACAGATAATGTACTTATAAAGCAAAAGGAGGAAAAGAAAATGCAATAAAGGATATAACAGCATGTATGTTTAAGTGTGTGGGATTAATAACCATATTATCAAGTTTTTGTTGGATCGTTGAACAGAACTGTTTACAGCCTCACTGTTTGTTCAGTTTGTATGCCTTAATTTTGTAACATGAACAACTATTTCTAAGAAGACAATATGTAATTTATCAAGTAGTGATTTCTTAATTTTTTTTGAAATTCTGTATTATTTCTACCCTTTTTTCTGTTTTGCTTTTTTTCTCTTTGAATAAAATTTTTTTTAAAAAGTGAAAAAAATGCAATAAAGTACTGTGATTATTCATCCCCAAATAATTCTTTTAGATGATTGTTCTAAAGTATTTTAATAAAAGCTTACTACCTTAGTAACATAGTCTTTTGAGTATCTCTCACTCTGCTTTATCTCTGTAAAATTAGCATGATGATTCAATGCATATAATTTAATCACTTGGATGAAACTAGTTTTTAAATATTTTATCAAAAAATAAATGTAAATGTGCACTTTGTAAATGTTTTACATACCCTGAAATGGTTTTTTAATAGAATGAAATTGTGCCTTTAAGAGTCATCCCTTGCACAGGTTTTACCAAGACTTACTATTTTCTTTGTTTTATTCCCATCTGCCTCACCCCTTTCCCACAGGCATTTGATAATGAGATTCTGTTGAAAGTGGTAACATTATTTCTGCCAAAGAAGAAAAGCAATCAAAATTTTGTACATGCACTGAGTTTCAAAAATTATCTGGCAAATAAAACCGCCATCCCTAAACATCTGGACAATACCAAACCCTGACTAGCAATGCTTCAGTCGCCCAAAACATGAAATTTCTGTCCATTTGAGTCATTTTGCCTGGTGTCACAGTCCCTGCTCACTGAGTCCTCATCACCAGGACCTCTGTTCCTTCTGCAGGGACAGAATTAGTCTTATACACTTCATGTGTCTGGTGTTTTGACCACGTTTTGTACAATTCCCTATATAAACAAAACCCATAAATATGAGCAAACTAGAGTTAAGTGATGTCTTAATCACAAATTTGCACTGAAGAAAGTAAAGCTGTGGGTGTGGGAACTCAAATGGAGACTCACCGAGTGTCATAAAACTTCCTGTGTGAATTCAGACCTGCAGGGAAGTTTGGCTAACAGGAAGCCTGCAAAGCAGCTGTTCTTATCACTTCAGTTAAGAGAAAGGCTTAACCTCTGCCTTTGGAGTTGATGAAGTCAGCTCAATGTGATTATTTCTTTCCGAAAAAGTTAAACCTTATGATTACTTGCATTCCCTTCTGTGAACATGTCAGAAGTAGATTAAAGCACAATCTCTCTCACTAACTTGAGTGTGATACTAATTATCTATGTGCTTTAGATTTTCTTAGTTGATAATTAAACTGCTAATCCTATTATTTTTAGATGTAGTATACCGTAAATTTTGAAAGAAAATTTATTTATTGAGTACCTACATACCTTCATCCTGGGGTATATCAGTGATTAGGTATCAATCCTGTTCACGGTCTCCCCCTCCTTTGATTCTTTTCATCTTACTGCCCACCCCATCTTGATTCTTAATATCAATGGCAAGATTTGAAAAATTGCAGTTTTTAATCTAGAGGCTCAGTTTTTTGAAGGAATTTGAAGTGATTGAAAGGAGTGTGGTTAGAATGAACAGGCCTGGACTCCAATCAAAGACCTTGTAAAATTTTACTGACCACAAGGGCTGGGGATTTAGCTCAGCAGCATAAGCATTCACCTGGCAAGCACAAGGTTGTGAGATCAATCCCTGGTACCACAAAAAAAAAAAAAAATTACTGACCACAGAATAAAAGCATTTAGAAAAGTCACTAAGAAGAGATTCCTGTTGTTCATAGTTTTGAAAAACTTTAAAGATCTTCCTCTGCTAAAGCAATGTGATTCAGTTTACTGAATCTTTCTAGCTTTGGGCTTCAAACCTCAGCTACTGAACACCCAGAAGAGAAGATCACTAGTGTTGTCATGGGAGCAGTGAGCTCACTTATTATAATTCTACCTGAATATCAAGCATTTTAATATATAAACTATAGCCAGAGACCTGTTATGTCCTATTAACCATTGTTGTCCCAGTTGAATTCTTATAGAGTATTACAGACAACAAGTATATAGTTTCACACAGAAAATTTGAGATCAGAAGCCATATATAGTATTTTAGCACAGTCATGATGACATTTTTGCAGCACACTTAAATCTCTATCTTGGTGTAAAATAGCCTTTTTAGTCACCATCTCTATCTATATAAGAAGTTTTTACCTAATTTGTTAGCCTTCAATAGGATGACATTGAAGAAATTTGTAACATTTTTTGGACTGCTTAATGTCTAAGAATCTCTATAGTGGCACATATATAACATACACATTACATAAATTTTTGTTAAAAAATTACCACTTGACTGGTCACCTCATGTTATCTTGACTTGAATCTCCTATCACCAGTAGCGGAAGCACAAGAGAAAGGCAGATGTTTGGATCTGAAAGAAAATGTGTATTACCACAAACATTCCCAGTTGTATATTTTAGAAGACTGTACATTTGGAGGACATCAATACATTTAGTACATCATGAGATTAGCTATAATGAATTGTCTTAGCCAAACGAAAACCTTTGTTTCTTAATTTAGTTTTACACCAAAGGCATCTTTTATGACAAAATTTTATTGTATTATTTCTAGAAAACTTTACTTTTTGACAATAACCAATTAAACATATCACAATAATATCATTAGTAACATTTATTAAGGTGTCTCCCATAAGGCTATGGAAATTACTGGGGCTTCCCATTAATGAACCAAGACTAAATAATGGCTATTTCCAGGCTGCTGCTTCTTTCTTTACTAGAAGGGAATCCTGTCCAATAGTAACCCCCAACCTGAAGTTTCCCCATTTTATTATCTTAATAAATTTCCAATGACCTATGAGAACTGGATCATAACACTTAACACAAACTTTTGATCAATCAGAGATTTTTGAATCATAGTATATAAACATAAAAAATAATTTTTATAGAACCAACTTTAACATCATTTTGACAAGCTGGCAACTTAGGTGGAAACAGGTTTTTAATTCTGTTGACATTTATCAATAAGTTGAGCTAAATTAAATAAATGTTTTAAAAATCCAAAATTGCTAAAAATGAAAAAAACTATTTTTGATCTCAAATATAACAGGTTTATAGATTAGACAGATGAAACAAATACATATTAGACAGTTTATAAAATCATAAGGAACTCAAATATATTTGACCAATTGAATTCTAAACTCTTCTATAGTTTTTACGTACGTAAGTATAAACAAACTAGTCAGAACCTTTGAAGGTCAAGTAGTAGAGATCTTTTATAGTAAGAATCAGAAGGAACAAAACGTTTTACACCTGTGAAAGCAGAGAGAGGTATTAATGGTCCCTAGGCTGATGGTTTATTTGATTGGAATATCCAAATTGCAGGTTTGATAGCCACATGTAACTCTTTCTTCTAATGGGACAGATTGTTAGAAGTAATTTTAACTATCTAGGGGTTGAGCAGGCCAGATGTGGGTGCATGAAGAAATTATCTCTGAGAGTGACCAGCCTACAATGTGTGCTGGAGAGAAATCATGAGAGGCAATCTTCTGCGACTGGGGCTATGCTTATTTTTTAAATATCTGTTTATTTAAAACTATTACTAAAATGTATGTTTCCTAGGAATGTTTTGTTCTATCAAAGAACCTATCTGTGTCATAAATATCAGTTGGCCTACTTTGTGCTATAAAAACCAGTCAGCATCATTCTTGTGGGGAGAGGAACAGGAGTTAATCTCCACTTCTACCTAAGGAATAAAAGCTGATAAACTTGGGCCAAAACTTGAACATTTATTTTTGAGAACTACAGGATTAAATCTAGACCTGTTTTTTAATTTAACCCAGAAATAAGTGAAAATATGCTATACTCTGAAGGGCCCAATGGAGAGAAAATTTGCCATTCTGGAAATTTGGCCCTAAATTAAGCATCCATAGGGGAGAAAATTGCCTGGGATTAAATACTGCCATGCACTGTTGTTTCTCAGGGCCACAGCAGTGGAGAAGGGACAGAAGAGTGACTCCAAGTATGGCACAAGAACCAAATCTTAACCATCTCAGGTGCTTAAAGACAAATAAGATCAAGAGCTTTCCCAGGCTGAATCTATAACCCTTAGCAAAACACGCCTCTAGAAACAGAAGTTATGATAGACTCCAGCTGCACTGTCAAACAGAAAATTAAAACAATAATCAAAGAATATGAATGGATGCTTATAACATTTTGAAAAAAAAGTGAGGAAAAAAATGAAAGAATTCCAGTTCTTTCCTGTAGGACTTAATTTCTGTTAAAAAAAAAAACTCTCAACTCTGAGGCCAGACAGAGGCAGGTAATAGTGCACAAGAAATCTCAGCTCTAGGACAAACAGACCCTCCAGATATTTTGGTTTCTCTATCCAGTTACCTCTACAGCAGTGCTAGCTAGGTTCTGTTTAAGCCCACCCTGAAAATATGTATCACGGCATATTATCTCTCTAACCTAGTTTACAGGTCTGAGTAAATCCTCGACTTTAACGCACTTATCAGGAACAGTTGAAAACATTTATAGATCTTGCCTGACTTGTTTTAGGTCACAGAGAGAAAAGACATGTAAAGTTCTAAATTTCCCATTTACTTTCTATAAGGGATATTGTCCTTGAGGAACTTGAAGAAAATCTGTTACAGATGGGTACAGCCTTGCAGAGGCTTCAGTTACAGCAGCCTAGACGCTCCACCCTCAAGACCCAAAGGGCAGTTAGGGGAAGTCTCAGACTTTGTAGTGGTGGGTGAGGCTTTGATGAATGTCGTCTGGGAAACCTCTCCTCAGCTTCTAAGAGGAAGGGAAGCCTCAGGCTCGGTGATAGCGGATGCCTTAAGGGTCAGAGGTATTTGGTTTTCTTGTGGCTCACATTTACACTTGGACACATAAGGATTATTTCTTTAGTGTAAAGCAAGTCTGAACATAAGACAATTTTGACCATTTTTAATATACAGTTCTGTTTGCAAAATAGCATCATAATCCATGTTTCCCTCTACATTAACAGTGACATATTGAGAAGGAAGCTTTATTTCATAATTGAGATGAAGATGTTGACCAAATGACTCGTTGGCGAATGGTTCCTGAGCTCAGTTACTTACCAAACTGTTTTAATTTCTTAGCTCTTTCAAATCAGACACCTGATGTCCAGTGACAAGCTAATTTTGGTAATAATGCCTAACCACCATTAGTGTTTCGACATACATGGTTCAGAATGCTTTATCTTTACACTGTCTGGAGTTGCAGGCCAAGACCCTGACGTGGTGCTGGGTCTGAGGCGAGCACAGCATGTGGCCCTGTATTGATTCATTTATTTATTCTCCTCATTCCCGTCCTAGAACAGAAGCTTTGGGGTACTAGCACTTAACAGCCTATAACAGATTTTACCAGAGTCCAAGCAGAGAAGTTCTCAAGAGAAACAGTTTCTCTTCTGCCATGAGCTCTTCTATAAATTTTCTCTCTCCTCATCCCAATTTTGAAGATCTAAAGTCCTCACCTTCAGAAACCATAAATGATATTCAATGATTCTTTTTGTAACGTTTTTGTCGGTTTGAGCTCAGGCCTGCCTCAGCCATATAAACAACGATTGTGTGTATCTTTGTTCTCTTACTGAAAAATTCTGCCCCATTAACCCAGCTAACTGAAAACCTTCCACCACGGTGCCAAGTGCTTCATCCTTCACCTTCTATGTGATGTCTCTGGATTCGTCCTGCCAGCCCTTTTACCATCTGGCATCATCGTCTTCCTACTCAGGTGGATCTTCCCTCTCAGGCCTAATTAGAATGTCCTTGTTCAGGTGCCAAGTACTGGGGACCTGGTTGAGATCCCCAGCTGCCTGTATGGTGCAAGAATGAAATAAGAACCACACAAATTTAGTAAACGCATGTTAGGAGCTCAATGCTTCAGGATGGGCAGAGCCAGAGACCCCCCAAGCCAGCCACTATTCACCAGCCAGTGTAGGGAGGGGCAGGTGCTTTTCCTGGAAGAATACAGAAGCTCTGGTAGCATAGGCAAGTTTAACATCATGCAGGAAACAAGCCAAGATCTGGCCTCACACCTGGGTGCTAATCTCACCGACCCAGAGCGGAAGGGGATTTCCACATCCTCACAGGACAGGCAGAGTAAGGAAGCCTGGGATACACTAGGTCAGCTTACAGCTCCCCAGCGGAAGACCACGTGCTCAACCTGTGAGGTGTAGCCTGCTTGCCAAAGTCAGAAGTCATTGTTCCAGTTAAATGTACCTCTGCATACATTCACCATCTTCCACGAGTACTGCCTGCTTGTTATTTACAAGAGTTTTTCAGCCTCAGCGCTATTGACATTTTGAGGTGGTTAATGGCTTTTTTTGGTAAAGCTGTCCTGGGGGTTGTCAAGATAATGCCAAACATTAACTTTCTGGAGCATCAGTGACTGTGTATTGACGCTTTGAAAATCAGGAACATAAAAATTTATACAATGAAATGATTTTGTTTGTAACCCTGGAAGAAATCAATAAAAGAAAAGGATGAGGAATATGAGCAATTGCTATTCTTTTGTCTAATACAAATATATTTCCCTGATAATTTTCCAAAATGTTTCACTATCATCTAAACAGTTCTTTTAATCCCAAGTATCCCCAACACAGAGTTTTGTGGAAACTCGGGCAGATTAATTTTACAACACACATTTTGCATTTTCCCTAAAGTCATCTACTGAAATATTTCAGAATTATTCCAAATTCATATCATGTTCCTTCATTTCTATAAGAGGAAAAGTTCATGAGCAATGTACTTCATAACATTATACAGCCTCTGAGGTAACAAGATTCAAAATTTACATTATTCTCATCACTCTGCTTGGATGGATTACATGCTGTTCCAGTTTGTCTACTTACACTAGACTTGAGTACATGGCCAGCTATCCCAAAAATAAGAGGACATATTATGGTAATCATCCCTAATTTCCTATTAACTTAATCTGAAGCCCTTTATAACTTACACTGTCTTATTATGACTGATCTTATGGGTATCTGGTTTGTTAGATTGCTACTTTATATTGACTGATTTTATTTAAATCTGTTGTGATGGATAGCATCAAGTCTAAGATTATAGGCAACTACACTGAAGATGACAATATTCACTAAAATACCCACTCTGGTTTGATTATTACTTGCTTTTGAAGTCTTATAATGTCTCCAATGCTTTGTTTTTATTAATGTTGTTATATACTACTGAGACATCATGGTAACCATTGTAGATCACCTTGTATTGCAGTTTTATATGATTTTTTTGCTTCATGCTTTTCTAGGAATTGTTTTGTTTTATCTTGCTTTGTTTTGTTTTTCCTGCTAATACAGAAATGATAGATATACATGTAGAGACTCATGCATGTGTAGAGCTTATAAACAGTTTACGAGAACCAACTATATAACACATGTTGAAATGAATAACTACTTTGAAGAAAAAGAGACACTACAGTACCCAGTGCTGATTCCATAATGTCATGATGTGAAATCCAGCAAAATTATCATTCTTTGTTCAAAGCGATCGTAGCTTGCTTTGTCTTGTTTAAGTTCAACACATATGAAGTTATGGACAGCTGTTTTGAGGAGAATGAGAGATACTATGACAGCCATTCTTGGCTTCCCTATTGTCTGGTCTTGAAGACCTGAAATGCCCTCCTCGTCCTGCTCAGATCAATTCCATACTAGGTTGTTTCATGTGAATTCCCTGTATGTGAAAATATGGACAACTATTTGGAAGAAAACAAGAGTCAATACGATAGAGAGTGAATAGCTCCGATTGTCTAGTTTTGAAATTTATGTCTCTTACATTGCTTTCTTGTGGTCCGCTTTGTTCTGTTTTGTTGTGTTTAATTTTACCCTTTTGGTATAATTGCATGTATATTTGAGTGGGTAAGATGGATGGCCATATTGCTGTTTTTGTCAGATTGTGGAGCAGAACTGTTAACCGTCTCACTGTTTGAATGTCTACTTTTCATGTTTTAACTTTGTAATTTGAACAACTATTTCCAAGAAGTCAGTATGTAATTTGTCAAGTAATAATTTCTTAGGTTTTTTTGCTGTTGTTCTTTTCCTTTTTTCCTTGGAACTCTGTATTGTTGCTACCCTTTATTCTGGGTATTTTTTTCTCTTTAAATAAAATTTTAAAAAAAAGAAACGAAATAACTCCATGTTTCAAGGTAGACATCAGTTCTACTATTTCTATAATATCACCACATTATCTGCATTAATTAACTTTTCCATTGCCAGAGACTCACCCAACACCGACAAGTTAAAAGATGAAATGTTTAACAGGCTCACATTTTCAGTCTATGATCAGCTGCATCTCTACGTATCAGCAGATCCAACCTTTTTATCTGAATATTTTGGTGGGCTCCTCCAATACTTGCAAATTACACATACATATCCTAACTGGCCACTCCTTAAATTGAGTATAGTAGTAATGGCTTCAAGAGTGTAATATTACAAACCTTTGTGACCTTATAAAGTACCTTGATTAATGAAATCACACACTTTCCAATCACTGAGTATAGGAGGAAACGTATCTTATTTCAAAAAAAAAATGAAGTTTTTCAAGTATGCACAGGCTGAACGTAATCAGCCTGTGCATACTCAGAACTATCCACCCTGACTCTGTACCCACTTGTCTTCTATCGTGTCTTTCAAAGCCAGACTTTGATGAAAACCATCACTAATATGTTTCAGACCCAACATCTAGAAAACCAATACATAAAGTTTCAGAGAAATACATTCCTGTGAGTAAATTCATTCAAACTCATAATCCTCTATACAAGTAAATTAAAGTTGTATTACAATCACACAGATGGAGTAAACATGTAATTTTTTCAAAATATACATGGATAAAGATTAATATACAAGCAACAGAGCTGGACTTAGGTGACAGATACATATAAAGATGTTGACCTTAATTTAGATCAGCCTTTTGAATAATATATATAGACATAGACATTGAGTCTAAGTGCCTTAAAATATTGGTTGTTATGCTTTATATTTAAAATCTTTCATGTATCATTTTATTTTTATCTCAAAAGAGTATGAAACTCTATAGACAACAAAAAATAGCTTGTTTAGGAGGCTACTTGTCTGTAACAATTCAGGTTTCCACAGTGTCTTCTACCTGTGGGAAAGATTGGAAAAATAAGTACTTTTAAAGTCTTACCTGTGTACTTTGCTGGGAGTGAAAAAAGCAGACAAAGAATTCAGATAAATACCTAACTTACTATAACAAGTTTTCTACTAGAACAACCCTCAAAAATTGCAATTTCTTTGCTAAAACGTTTGCCTTGACCCGGATGTGCCCACCTCCTCATATTCTAGATTAGCACAACCACCACTGTGGATTTGTGTCTCTTGCTCAGTGCTGGGACGAAGATTGAAACAAAATAAAACAGCAAGACAACTAAATCTGAGGTGTGATGATTTATAAATAGATATTTTACAAATCATTGTAACACAGCCTTTTGTAAATCAAATTGACAGGAAAATGTAATATTTTTAATCAACATAAAGATGCATGCTTTAGTATCAAGGCAATATAGTTCAAATATATATTCATATGGCATTATGTGTCTATCCAAGAAGTCAGTCATGATCCTTTCCTCTCTCTGAGATGTTAAACCCAGGCACCCAAGCCACTGGCACCAGGACCTAGGTGACGTTACTGGGTGCAATATCTCAACTAGCCTTAGAGACTTTTCTATTTTCTGTATACTCCTTACAGCTTTTGTAGAGTTAAAAGAAAATCCACAAGGAAAACAATAACAGTTAGAACTATGACAGCCTCTATTTGTTAAAAAGAGACTGCTGAGAACATGAAAGACCAGTGTCTTTCTCACTGATTATTTGAACAAAAGCTGGGCAGGTTCTCAGGGTCTGATTTTGTCTTCACCAGCCCTTCAATCTCATGTCGATGCTTTGAAAAGCTTCAGGCTCAGAGCCTTCTTCACTTCACCCCTTCCCGAGCTGAGTGATGTGGAAGCAGGAGGCCCACTCTGAAAAGAAATACTGGCTATAATTCACTTCGCCCTCGTTCCGCCTTTAAAGGCAACAATAAATAGGTTACAGGTTATTTACTGGTAAGAGTTACACAAAGCTAGGAATAAAAAACAAAAATCAAGAAAAAAGGGAGAAATTCGTAGACGGTATACACTTTTTTCTCTGCATTCTTACCCAACTCAATAATTGTAACGATAGAATATGACTTAATGCAGTACTGGTTGCAACCTTGATACTCAAAAAAGTATTTCCAGCAAGTAGAGATATTTAGAAGCGGCACAGTTTCCCTCCGATTTACCCCAGGTTACACTAGCTTCACATGTACCAACAGTGAACGGATTGTAAAAGGCTCAATCCAAGCCTCATCCATTTAAACGTTTCTATATAGACCTCAGTGCTCAATTTTACAGTCAGCCCCTGTCATTACAGGGAAGCCGAAAGCACAAATTTTCAAATCCTAAACTTCTTCAGTTGTGTCTCATCATTTTATTGGTGGGCAATTAGGAGCCACCTGGAAAAATACAATCGTTCCTAATTAGCGCAGTTAATGTGCATGCGACGGTAGGACAAAACAAAACAGTAGCAAAGATGAGGTAGTTGATGTGTTCTTTCCTTACATTATCTTTTTCGTTTCTGATCATCTTTTCTGGTCCTTTGTTGTGCTGATGAGGATTTTTCATTTTTATTTATTTCAAGTTATTGATGTCCTCTGGTACATAACGGAAAGCAATAGAAAGGAAAAACCTTTGAGATAGTAGCAAATCATTGCACTGGTCAATGTTACTATTGTTTAGGGGAAAAGAAGGCTAGTTCCTTTTCCCAAGCAGGTTTTAAAAATACAGAAAATACATAAGGATTTTTCCTATCTGCCATCATAACAGCCATTTCACTTTCATCTGCATTTCTGAGTTTCTTAAAATTAATTTTACAAAAGTGTATATCAACAGATCAGAATTTAAAAATTTAAAAGGTGGCAAAGCGGTGGAAAAAATCAAAACTGCTAATTTAGCAGATGAGCAATTGCAAACAAAAAAATCTCAGGCAAACATAATTTTAATGAAAGGTGACATGCTGGAGATTCTTTGTTTGTTCCTTTTCATCAAACAGGAACAAATTAGTTTAGGGAGGCATCCCTGCCAGAGTGCTGTGATTGCATAACCAGCCCTCTAGGCTGCTAGCTGCCGCCATTGTGCTTGTTTTCCCAAGCTGTGTGTGACACCTCCTTACTAAGCAGTTTCTCCACTCAGGGTATCAGGAGTTGCTCAGTCTGGACTAGTTCTCCTGTGTCACTGCTCTTCAAGGCTGTTCTTCTCGGGGCTCCTCCTTCTCACGTCCCCTTTCTTAGTGTCCTGATTTTGAGAGGACTGACATGGACATTGGGTAAGGCAACAAAAAGCTTTCTACCGCACAAGAGTAATGTTTTGTGAGTTTGGAAACAAAGAACCAAGATTCTTCTTGCCTTGTAAACTCGGAGAAAGCATTAATACAACTTGGGAGGAAAAACTGAATGCAGTGAAGTAGAGCAATGTAATGAAGGAAATTCCTGGCTTTTCAGAGATGCGAGCGTGCTCTTCTTTATTAACTAGATGTAGTAAGAAAGGTTTGTTAATTACAGTGCTACTATGTGTCCACACATTCCTCACACACTTGAAATTACTGTTTGTAACGCAATGTACAAACGTACATGGTTTGTTAGTGGGATTTCTGAGCACACATCTGGTATGTCCTGGGTCTTTCCATGTCAGTGTGACTACACCTGTGAGTGTCCACCATTCCAAGCCCACCCACTCATTCTAAATATTCTAAATTTCTTTCCCTGGATTCTATTACGCATATTCTGAATATGTTTTCCTTATGTTTTCTTCAAAATGTTTTGCTCTTGGTTTAAACACAGAATGGAAATTAGCACAGTGAGAAAATGGACTTCCAAGCAATAGCTTTTTTTGATAGTCATTTAAAGGAAATTACAATTTAGGATTGTTTAATTTTTCTATTCCATTTAATTCCTCCAGACTTAAATATATACTTAAATTGATAGGGCTTAAAATATGCTAAATATAATATTATAAATTTACTAGTACCCAAAATTATTTACTCACAATTTTTTCAATATTTAATACCTAACACAGTAAAATTCTAGAAGCAGAAATTTTGTGCAAGAGGTTTGATCAGTTTCTGGAGATACTTTTTGTTTCTCCCATGGGGGTTGTTACAGGTCGATGACATCAGTGACATCTTCAGCAGAGGGACCCTCCCCTCTGCCCACAGCAGGGTTTTGGCCAAGGCCAACAATAAGCTGGAACGTGAAACTGCTCCAGTCCATACACTTTGTTCACGTGTGATGGAAATCTAGGGTACGCCGCTGTCCAAAGGGAGAGACTGAGACACATCAGTCAGGAGATCTATATTTGGGTTACATCCGTTCTCTGAATGTGGCAACACTGCACGATTTTGGCGCTAAGTGACTTTGGACAGAAGTCCATGGGGTGGAGGTGGGTTTGTTTTTTCCGACACTGGTATGATTAACATTGCAGAGATGCTAATTTTAAAAATCTGCTAGGCTTTCAGGTAACAAAATGGTGACATTTCAGAAAACAAAAA
>PVJX010044939.1:0-12783 GCA_004027295.1 Dolichotis patagonum | reverse complement strand
TCTCTCGGTGAGTTTTTTGTTTGTGTACAGGAATGCTATTGATTTTTGAGCGTTGATTTTGTAACCAGCTACACTGCTGAATTTGTTTATTCCCTCTAGTAGTCTTTTAATGGAGTTTCTTGGGTCTTCTATATAGAGTATCACGTCATCTGCAAATAGTGATAATTTAACTTTTTCTTTTCCTATCTTTATTCCTTTTATTTCTCCCTCTTTTCTGATTGGCCTGGCTAGTATTTCCAGAACTCTATTGAATAGGAGTGGTGATTGTGGACATCCTTGTCTTATTCCTGATTTCAGAGTAAAAGCTTTCATTTTTTGTCCATTTAGTATAATGTTGGCTGTTGGTTTGTCATAGATGGCCTTTATGAGATTGAGGTAGACACTGTGTATTCCAAGTTTGTGAAGGGTTTTTATCATGAACATGTGTTGGACTTTATCAAAAGCTTTTTCTGCATCTATTGAGATGAGCATGTGGTTTTTGTTTTTGGCTCTGTTGATGTGGTGTATTACATTTATTGATTTGCGTATGTTGAACCATCCCTGCATTTCTGGAATGAATCCCACTTGGTTGTGATGTATAACCTTCTTGATGACTTGCTGCATTCTATTTGCCAGCATTTTATTGAGAATATTTGCATCAATGTTCATTAGTGAGACTGGCCTATATTTCTCCTTTTTGGTTAGGTCTTTCTCTGGTTATGGTATCAGAGTAATACTTGCCTTCAGGAATGCTTTAGGGAGGATTACTTCCTTTTCAATTTCATTGAAGAATTTAAGGAGCATTGGAATCAAATATTCTCTAAATTTCTTGTAGAATTTATCTGTGAATCAATCAGGACCTGAGCTTTTCTTTGTTGGTAAGTTTTTAATTATGTTTTCAATTTCAATAGCTGATATTGGGTTATTCCAAATTGCTGTGTCTTCTTGGTTGAGCTTTGGTAGCTCATATTTTTCTAGAAATCTATGCATTTGTTCTGTGCATTCCACTCTGTGTGAGTAGAGATTTTCAAAGTAGGTATTCATGATCTTCTGAATTTCCATGGAATCTGTAGTAATTTCCTCTTTTCAGTCCTTATTACATGAATTTGTGTTTTTTCTTTCTTTTTCTTGATAAGGTTAGAGAGAAGTTTGTCAATTTTGTTTATTCTCTCAAAAACCCAGTTTTTTGATTCATTAATTCTTTGTTGTTTCTTTTTTTAGTTTCAATTGCATTGATTTCTGCTCTAATCTTTACAATTTCCTCTCTTCTATGAGCTTTGGGTTTAACTTGCTCTTCTCTTTCTAGAAGCTTGAGATAAAGCATTAGGTTGTTTATTTGTGCTCAATTTGTTTTCTTGATATGACAATTTATTGCTATATATTTCCCTCTTAAGAGCATTCATTACATTCCACAGATTACAGTATGTTGTTTCCACATTTTTATTGAATTGTAGGTATTGCTTTATTTCTTCTTTAGTTTAGTCTGTAGCCCACTGGTTGTTCAGAAGGTCATTGTTTAATTTCCATATATTTATACAGGTTTTGCAGTTTCTTTTGCCATTAATTTCCAATTTCAGTGCACTATGGTCAGATATTATGCATGGGATAATTTCAATATCTTTGCAGTTACTTAAGAATGTTTTATGGAATAATATATGGTCTATTTTTGAGAATGTCCCATGTGCACCTGAGAAGAATGTGTATTCTGATGTCCTTGAGCGGAACACTCTGTAAACATCTACTAAGTCCAATTGCTCACAGGTATGATTCCGTTCTATTATTTCTTTGCTGACTTTTTTCTAATTGAATTGTCTCTTTGTGACAATGGAGTATTAAGGTACCCTGTTATAATTTTGTACTTGTGTATTTGGTTTTTCATGTCCATTAGTATCTGTCTTGCATAGTTGGGTGGTCCTGTATTTGGTGCATATATATTTATAGTTGTTAGTTCTTCCTCTTGTATTTTTCCAGTAATGAGTATGTAGTGACCTTCTTTATCTCTTTTGATCATTTTAGGTTTGATGTTCACATTGTCTGCAAATAGAATAGTTATCCCTGCTTTTTTCTGAGTTCCTATTGCATGGAATACTCTTTTCCATCCTTTGACTTTTAATCTCTGAGTTTCCTTTTGGGTCTGATGTGTTTCTGTATACAGCATATTGTGGGATCATGCTCCTTGATCCATTCTGTTAATCTATTTCTTTGGATAGGTGAATTGAGGCCATTTTTATTTATGGATATCATTGATATGTACTGGATCGACTTTGCCATGTTATGTTCCAGTTGTTTGTTTTCTGCTTTCCCTCTTGTTTAATTGCTTGACCTTGCTGGTGGTTTTTTTCTGTTGCTGTTCTGGTGATTTGGGTCATTTTTATATCTGTCTAGTATGTCTTTCAATACGCATTCTAGTGTTGGTTTGGTGGACGTGAATTTCTTCAGTTGTTCTTTGTCATGGAAGTATCTTGTTTACCATTAAATTTGAATGAAAGTTTTGCTGGGTACATCAGTGTGGGTTGAAAGTTGTTTTCTTTCAGGTCTTGAAATACCTTACTCCAAGCTCATCTTGACTGAGAGTTGTGCTGAAAAGTCTGCTGTGATGGGCTTTCCTTGATAGGTGACTTGTATCTTTTCTCTAACAGTTTTTAGTATTCTGTTTTTATGCTGTATGTCTGAGATCTTAATTATTATATTTCTGTGTGTAGATTTATGTTGGCTATGACTGTTTGGCATTCCATATGCCTCACTTATCTGCATATCAGATTTTCCCCCACGTTTGGGAAATTTTCTGCTATTACTTCTGTGAATATTTTAGTTATATCATTTGCATTGACTCTTGCATCTTCACTATTAATATCTATTAATCTTATATTGTTTGTCTTGGCATCATCTTGAAGCTGCTGGATTATCATTTCATGCTACTTTGTTATTTTTAAAAGTACTATCCTTTCATAATCACTAATTGCCATCCTGTCCTAAGGTCCAAAATCCTATCCTCAGCTTCTTTTAAGGGGTTTTGCACACTTTGAATAGAATTTTTTGTTTCTTGGATGTTTCGTTGTTTGTTTCATGAATTCTACTTGTTTTGTATATTGTTCATTGAAGGTTTCAATCAATTTTCCCTGCTCGTGTATTTTTAAAATGTATTTCTTCTCTACCTGCATTGCACAACTCCTTTACTAAGGTTGTTATTTCTGTTTTTACATGAGAAATTACTTCTAATTTGATTTCCTCTATAGCCTCATGCAGTTGTTTTTTTGTTTCATTTGCTATCTTTTCAGGATTTCTGGTATATTATTTTTGAAGTCTTCTAGTTCAATGTCTCCTGTACCTGCTCTGGTGGACTAGACATTTGAGATTGCCCTTTGATTTTTTGTTTTGCCATTTTTCTCTTTTGGGTTAATATTTGGTCCTTCAGTTCCACTAGTGTCAACTGTTGGTAGTGTGTATCTTGGGGTCCTACTGTAAGGTTGATGTTTGTCCAGTTTCTCGGTCCCACATTAAAGAGGTGGGCCAGTCATCTGAATTCCCTCTTTTAGGGTCTATTGGATGAATCCTATGTTCTTCCTAGGCTGACAAGCCTAGAAGCACTGATAGAAATCAAACCCTAGTTCCGCTGTTATTATGTCTTCAAGTTGTTCAGAATCACCAGATCTCCCTGTTTATAGTTTTTGTCTTGGCTGGGACCCCACTATGTCTCTGGGTGTCCCACAGGCCCCCTTAATTTTCTTCAGGTTGGGGGAGGCCTTATTGGCACCCTCCTCAACCTACCTGATATTCACCTTCTGATATTCTGTGTGGAGGAAGATCTCACCCACCCACTTGCCAAGCTCACCCATGGCCTACTTCCGCAGGGAGCTTCACTATGGTCCTGTTTATCCACTGAAGGTGGCAAACTCTATTCCTATTTTAGGGGGAAACTCACCTCACTGATGGAAGCCTGATAAGTTCTTCTGTTTAGATGAGGGGTTACTGAGTCTCCCCTTAATACTGCATGGTTAATTCACTGCAGCTCAAAGTTCTGGAGGGAAGTGTGGGAGCCGAAGATCAACAGCAATACTAGGTCCAAGAGGGAGGGTCCCTGATGGCAGTGGTGAGACTACAAGGGCATGTGTCACATGCTGGAGTGCCGAGGTCCAGAGATGGGTTGCCAGGACTGAGGGGACATGGGAGGGGCCTGGTTCTGGCCCAATCCCACCTGCACCACTGGCTGGAATTCCAGGGTAAAATTCTTTACTTCTCACATAGTAGCATTGGAGAAGGGGATGGAAATGATGACAGTGATTTTAATAGCCAGGGACACTGGCCAAGATTAGTGTAAAAATGATAGTGATTAAGTGGTTGTATTAGTCAGAGTTCTCCAGGACATCAGGACCCAACAGGATATCTATCTATCTATCTATCTATCTATCATCTATCTATCTATATCATCTATCATCTATGTATCTTTCCTTCTTCATGGGAATTTTTTCAAGAATTGGCTTATATGACAGCAAGTCTAGCAAGTAAAGTGTGTAAGGCAGGCTAGCAAACTAGAAATTTAGGTAAGAGTTAGTGTTGCAATTTTTTTAAAATTCTATTTTAAAGGGGGTAAAATTAAACACAACAAAATAGAACAGAACGGGACATAAGAAAGCATAAATTTCAAACCTAGACAACCAGAGATCTTCACTATCTGTCATATTGTCTCTTGTTTTCTTCCAAATGGTTGTCTATATCTTTGCATATGGGGAGCTCATACTAAATAACATAGCCAATCTTTTCACAAGATGTGTAGTTCACCAGCTCCGACTTGCTAAGGGTGGGGGGAACACAGGACAGGGGACAGGATGATATGAGATGTCTGATTTTCAGCCCACATGCCAGCAGGCTCACAGCTGCCCCCCAGAGAGGGGAGGAGTTCCTTATTCTCCCGGCACCCTGAGTCAACCACATGGTGCAGTTCCTGACGTGCCAGGGTCTCTCTCCTTCGAGCCGCTGAAAGTCTGCCACACTCACAGCTGCCCCCCAGAGAGGGGAGGAGCTCCTTGTTCTCCTGGCACCCTGAGTCAACTGCACGGTGCAGGTCCCAAGGCACCTGGGTCTCTCCCCTGAAGGCCCCCTAAAGTCCACCATACTCACCTGCTATTTCTTTCTGATAAATTGACCATTACATTTCCAAAGTTGTGAAATGGCCAACAGACCACAGAAAGAATTCTCTTTAGGCTCCTGTTTGAAACCAGCAGCTACAGCAATCTGCTGGCCTTGCTTCAGGGCCATAAGTGTTGCGATTTTAAATTGAAGATAGAAACTCACCAGAATTTCTATGCTGTAAACTATAGGCAGAATATCTTCTCTGGGAAATCCCAGGTTTTGCTTTTAAAGCATTCAACTAATTAGATGTGACATATTCGCATTATGGAAGGCAAAATGTCTTAATGAAAGACAGCTGATTACAATTATGTTAATAATGTCTAAAAAACACCTTTATAGCAATATCAAGACTAATAGTTGACCAAATATTTGGGCCCTATATTGTGAGAGAGTAGACATATGATATTAGCTATCATTAAGCTATGTATTTTATGTGATTCTTATGAAACCAAACGATACAATCCCTGTGCATTTCTCTATAGAACAAGCAAATTACGATGAGGTCTTGCTACTGTCAAAGTACGATCAAAGCAGGATCCCTAACATTGTATTCATTTTCTGCGTGTACACTCCAATGAAGGAAACATGCTAAGATCATGAGCATAACCTGCTTTGGGAAAGTAGGGCAATGCTGGAAAAATGCCTGAATTTCATATTCTACAACCTTCATTTCTTTCTCTATTTAATTAAGTAAATTGACATGTTTTCTTTTTTTAAGTATCTGGTATTAAGGGAACTCAATTGAAATATAATAAACCATGTCCCTTTGGCATAATTGTAGCTAGTGGATGGAATAATTCTAGCTAGTGGAAAAAGGTATCCTGGAACCTCTGAAAAATTTCCAGGAAGCTTCTTTTCTGATTGCTTGCTGGTGTTAGCATTCATGTTGATCACATGCATCAAATAGTTTTTAAGTGTTCATTTCTCTTTCACTTTAATTAAAATAATATATTGAGCCAAAATTCACTTATCATGAAAGCAGTCATTTTTGAGGTATTGGATGTATGTCTGATGTTGTGCAAGCAAGCACCACCTCTGTCTAGCTCCCGAGATATTTCCTTCACTTCGCAGTAAATCTTTTACCCTTTTAGCAGTTTCTCCTTACTCCCCTGTTCCCTCTGTCTCTTGGCAACCACCAATCTGTGTGCTGTTTATATGGATTTATCTATTCCAAATCTTTCATATAAATGGAACAAACACTGTGTGACATTTTGTTTCCCTTCTTTCTCTTATGATAATGTTCACCTTCTTCCACGTAGTATAATGTTTTGGAATTTCATTCACATCTTAACATATATCTGTATTTTGTACCTTGCTATGGCAAAAATAGTATTCCACTTATGTATATATCAGAGTTCATTTGTTCATTTCTCCACTGAGAAATATTTGGGCTGTTTTTACATCTTGACTGTTGTGAATAGAACTGTTATAAGCAAACATGTACATGTCCTTATGTAAGTACTTGCTTCCAGGTCTTTTGGATGCACACCATAAAATGGCATTGTGGAGCCACTTGGTTCAATATTTAGCTTTTGAGAAATTGCCAAAATGTTTCCCATAGTGGTTAAACCATTCATATTCCTATTAGCAATATATGAGGATTCCAATTTTTATATGTCCTCCCTAACAATATCTTTAAAATTTTTACTTTATTATAGATACATTACTGGATGCAAAAGGGTACTTCATTGCACCTTTGATATATATACTAGGAATCTCACACAGGATCTTATACTTGCCAACTAAGTACTATGCATGCTGAGCTACATCCCTTGTACATTTCTGTAATAATAAATGATGCTGTATATTCTTGACGTGCAGTTGTATATTTAATATTGTGATTTCATACTTCATCCTAGGTATGCAGCAGAGTTGCTCTTTCATTGTGTAGCAGAGATGAGATGGGGCAAGTTCTTGTTCTCTTTCTGCCTTTGGAGTAACTAAGGAATGTCTCAGGCAGTGAGGGTCACTGGAGTCAGCCTCTTGAAGTGAAACTCGTCCACTGTCTCCATGGGTCCTTATGACTTTGTCAGTTTCTATGTGGGTCAGTATATGAGCAATTTTGAGAGTGCTGCATTATAAGGCTGAAAAAAACCATAGCCCTTCTCATTTTCTTTAGTTAAGGACACAACAAACTGAGTCTGACTTGTTTTACAGCATTGTGGTTTCTGTAATTTTCCCTCCAAATATCAACAGAGCTTTCTGAAATAGCCCACTAAAAATAGCCATTCTTGGCCTATGTTCCCTGAACAAGGCCTTAAATGAGTAGAACTAGAAATATCTAGTGATGTACAGGAGCAATCATGATAAATCACATGGAGAATTTTAGTCTTCAAAATGCACATAAAATATAAATACTAAAATACTGAAGAGTACACTGTATTTATTTTATATCATTACTTATGTGATAAATGTATTTTGGATAAAATCCCAACTCTAGGCAGTATTTGGATCATCCATCCAAGATTAATGTGTATGCTAAATATTTCAACAGCTTAGTTTAATGAGATGTTTCACATAGCTGGTACTTAACTAATAATGATATAGATTATACTCATTTTGGCAGAGACCCAAAGATCAGGATATCCACAGGGATGAGTTTGTTCAGACAGTATCTTGTAACCAGGGAATTCAAAGTAGTATTAGGAAAAGATATCAGGAAGAAAAGCTTTTTAAAAATACCAGTTCCTGGAGAAGTTCAAGAAGCTAAAAACCCAAAGCTAGAGCTCAAAATAAAGGGGAAGGACCTCAAAGGGGAAGGATTGAGAGATAAGGAAAGAAGACGGGAGGAAAGGGGATACGGAATATTAAAAGGAATTGGATTATGTTTTGTGCATTTATTAACTCCAGAGAGCTAAAATAATAGCTGAAAACTTGGAGTATCAATTAGTGAAGCTAAAGAAGAGACCAATTTAGAGGAAAGCATTGTTAAAATGTGGGTAGAAAATTAAAAGAAATAGTTAATCACTAATGATAAGAAGACTCTAGGACAAGCTGAAATACTGAGTGTCTATAGATTTGGGGTTGTAATTCCAATGAGTTTACCATTATATATTTCCTACTTTAATACCTCTTAAGCTTCCTCAGACAAGGACTGTATACTATTACACCTAGGCTCTGAGCAGCAATACATTAAAAGAGATGATAGTGAATGCTCTTGGGAACAAAGAGACTGTTGCAGTAAGTTGTGCTAAGGCAAGGTCTCTATGTTACTCTATTGGTGGAGGGCAAGAAGAAAGGACTGTTAAGTGTCACATCAATGGCAGCATCACAGTGTCACGGTAATTTTGTCAGTCAATTCATGGTGCTAGGTTGTTTTTGGTTCTTAATCCGGGTTTTCTTTCCTCATGCATTATGTTTCTATGCTTAAAGTTAGCAGAAGACCTCTTCAATATCCAGGCCCTTTATACTACTTAGATTAAAAAGGAGATTCAAGACAATTTATAGTCAATAGTATCTAGAACGTGTTGAGAATAAAGAAGATAGCAATAGTGACTCAAACAATAGGGAATGTGGTTGGGAAGCTGATACAAACTGCATTTCACTTGCAGACAGAAAACAATCACTGGCAGTTTTCTTCTTTCAAACTGGCATACAGGCCTTCAAAGCTGAGAGCCCAGAAATGAAAGTTTCCTAGTTTTAGAAACACTTCCTTTTGTATCAATGCAAGCCCAATAAACACATCTCTTTTCAGAAAATTGTCAGTGATAATCACAGCTAGGAAGGGAAATCAAGTAGATAAACATAATTAAAATGTGTTTACTAGGCACTTAGGAAGTGATTAACAGTACGCCATATTCTCACTCTAACATCGCCTCCCTCAGAGAAATATTCCCAGTTTAACACAATGATGCAGCCTACAATGCAATGCACAATGATGCACTGCACCCTACTCTGATATGGCAGATTGCAGCATGTGAAACCTGCAGATGTTAAAAGTTGTTATACCATGTGTGCCAACTTCTTTGCATTTTTTAATAATGTTTACATTTTTATTTTGAAAATAAGTATTTTACAGAATAACAAAACAAACAAACAAAAAGCCCCAAAACTTGTAAGTTGTAAGAAAAACCTGTAAGTTGTATCTATCTGTAGGTTGAATACACTGAGGCTACAATGAAATTAATTCAAAGGTCACAGCGTCATTGTAGTATCTATGAAATTCATATATTCACCTTCATCCTACAAAGTGAAATCATCTGTATCTTCTGACCTTGAGATATCAGAAATTACCAACTATGAATATTTAACAAGTAGGCCCAGCAGGAAAATTATTTCCAAAACTAAGGAATTCCTCTTAAGACAAAGAAAAATAAAATATAAAATTCTTCAATGAGGAATATACTCTGCATAATAATGATTTTAATTTTAAAGGTGAAGTGAGTTACTAAAAACAAATTTTTCATTCCTCTACCAGATAATTTGAGCACCACTACTGTGCCAGAAACTTCAAACTATTGAATACTTTGGAGAACAAAACAAATCATTGTGTTATTTTAGGAACTGTGTTCTGGTAAGGGTGGTTTACAAAGATGAGAAACAATAAGAAATCAATTATATGCAGTGTTTAAGAGTGTTACATGCTTTGGAAGAAAATATTGAGCAGGTGGGCAAGGGAAAAGGAAGCCAGGTTGCATTTTTTATTTTTATTTTTATTAGTATATTTTGTAATACATAATGTTTACTTTCCTTCTTTAGAGTTAGTATTTGTACATAACACATTTTGATTATTTTTCATTCTTTTTTCCTCTTGTCCATCACCACTTTCCATTTCTTGATACCTTTCCCATTTCAGAGAGATCTGTCTTCCTGTCTCCTACTATCTATTATTTTGTTCTTTATTTATATTTTGGGCTTCCCATATAAGAGAAACCAAACAATGTTTAAGCTTGTGTGCCCTATTTATTCCTTTTAATGTTATGATCTCCAAGTGCATCTATTTTCCTACAAATGACCCCATTCCTCTTCTTTATGGCAGAATAGTATTCCATTGTATATAAATATATTTTCTTTATCCATTCATCTGTTGATAGACATATAAGCTGATTTCAAGATTTAGCTATTATGAATTGTGCTGCTCTAAACATGGGAGTGCATGTATCACTCTAATATGATGTCTTTAATTCTTTTGTGAAGATCCCTAGAAGGAAAATAATGAGATCAAATGGAATTTCTACTTCTAGTTTTTTTGAGGAAGGTCCATACTGATTTCCATAGTGACTTTACTAGTTTACATTATCATCAACAATGTGGAAGTCTTCCTTTCCCTCATAGCCTCTCCAGTGTTTGCTTTTATTTGATTTCTTGATGAAAGCCTCTCCTTCTGGGGTAAGATGAAATCCCAGTGTTGTTTTCATTTGCATTTCTCTAGTGGTCAACAATAGATAACATCTCTTCACATATTTATTGACCATTTGTACTTCTGAGAACTGTCTATTCATTTCTCTCGTCCACTTTTTGACTGGATCTCATTTTCTGAGTTCTTTGTACATTTTAGATATTAGTCCTCTGTCTGAGGATCACTGGGTAAAAATTTCCCCTTTTGTTAGCTTGTCTCTGCACTCTGGTAGTTGTTCTTTTGTTTGTACAAAGCTTTTCAATTTGTATAATTCCATTTGTTGATTTTGGATACCATGTCCTGTACAAGTGGGGTTCCGTTAAGAAAGTCCTCGCTTATGCCTGTTACTTCAAGAGTTTTACCTATTTTGTCTTGCACCAGATTAAGTGTTTCTATTTTAACATAAATTTTTGATTCTTTTTAATTTTAGCTTCATGCATGGTGACAGCTTTGAGTCTAGACTCAATATTCTGCATGTGGACAGCTAGCTTTCCCAGCACCATTTACTTTTAAATTTTTAATTAGTATATGTTTCCAAAACATAATGTTTACATTCCTTGGATGGACCCAGTCTATGTACAAAACACAGCTAAATCTTTCCATCCTTTCTCTCCCTTCACTCCCCATATCTTGACCCCTTTCTCATTTGAAAAAGATCTATCTCCCTACATCCTATTATCTATTATTTTATTCTTTATAATTTGGTTTCTCATTTAAGAGAAACCATACCACGCTAAACTTGTATGTCTGGTTTATTTCACTTAACATTATATTGTCATAATGCATTTATTAACCTACAAATGACTCAAATTTATCTTTATGGCAAAATAATATCTTGTTGTGTGTAAACATTACATATTTTTTTGTCCATTCTTCTGTTGGTAAGCTGTTTCCACAATATAGCTAATGTGAATTGTGCAGCTTAAACGGGGGTATGCATGTATCATTGTAATATGATGTATTTAACTGTTTGGGGAAGATATATATAGAGAGAATGATTAGATCAAATTGTTACAGGCAACTGAGTTAGAAATACTATAGATTATATAAATATTATAGACAGTCAGACAAGGCTGGGCACTCAAAGGAGCAGAAGTGCAGAAGACCTTGCAATTGTGGGGGAGACAGACACCTCCACTGTGGGCCAGACGCCAAGACAAAAGATAAACCAAATGCACCCACATACTTGCTAAGAATAAGCAATAGGAATTGATATTCTAAATAGTTCTCTATTAACCTGAGAAAGCCAGGAGTAACCATTCCAAGCCCCTATAGGATGAGTGACTATTCTATATTCATGCCTGCTTGCTACGTGACTCACTTCCCTATTTGTCCCTGATTTAATCAATTTTACCTGTGCAATTAATCTTATTGGTTGACCATAGTTTTGTCGCACTTCATGTCCATCTTGTGAGTTCCCACTTTTTCCCAACTCGGATCTGCCTTACCTCATGGTTTTACTCTATAAAAGTTCCCTAGAAAAGACAGACTCTTTGGCAACCCACTCGGAACCCCTTCTGTCTCTCTCAGACAGACGCTTATTTTCCTTCGGTAAATATATTCTGCTCTTAAGCTCTGTTGTTCTTAAAATTCTTAGAATTTAGAGAACATGAACTCATACCAATCATCTAGTAGATTATAAATTTTATTTCTTTATATCAAAATGAAATTTCTGGTTTAATTTTTTTTGAAGAATGTCCATACTGATTTCCATAGTGGTGGTGAAAGTTTACATTTCCACCGACAATGTAGAATGGTTCCTTCTCCCACCTCCAGCTTCTTGCCAGGATTTGTTATTATTTTAATTCTTGTTAATGGGAATTCTTTCTGGGATAATGTCAACTCTCAGTATTGTTTTAATTTCCATTTTCTGGTGGCCAGTGGTATTCGGAATTTCTTCACATAATTATTGGCCATTTGTAGTTCTGCACAGTGTCTCTTCACTTGCCCATTTTTTGACTGGGTTTTTAAATTTTGATGAGTGTCCAATTTTTTGGCATAAATATTATATGTAATATTATATATAGTTATATATATTCTGGGCATTAGTCCTCTATGTGATGAACAGCTGGCAAAAAAGAGAAAATTTATTGATTCATGAAAGAAAATTATAGCAAAAGGACAATTACTTTCATACTATCTGAAATAATTGTTCAAGTCTATGCTATTAATGCAAACTAAGAATTTCACAGATGTTAATTTATTTTTATAACATACATAAACCTGATATATTTTTATTTTACAGTGATCAGACCTTGAGCATGTAATGAGCAGTAAAATTAATCACTACCCAAGTGAATAAGATGCAAAAAATCTCCTTTGCTTCTTTTGGAAGC
>PVJX010044938.1:0-12924 GCA_004027295.1 Dolichotis patagonum | reverse complement strand
ATTGGAATTTGAATATGTGTGATAGTTCAAACAAATTTTTTTCTTTTTTATCAAAAATGAGATATTATAATACCCATTGATCATTTTCTGTTATTCGGTTCAGAAAGCCCTGGAATTCTTTCACTATATGCATGGCTTTATACTATTGTGTTATGTTTGATATTATTGTAATTGAAACTATGCTCACCTATAGCAGAGTAAGAGATATGGCATTAGATACTGTTGATGTCCAGTTGACTTAATGTAAAGTACTGTGTTGCCTATGTTGTCCTGTTCTGATCTGCTCTGTACTGCCCCCTTTTGTTTTATTCTCTTTTAAATTAAAAAAAAAATAAATGTCACTTAAAAGTGTAAGTTTTTGAGGACTTGTAAAGTGAAATTTTAAAATAGTCATTTTGGGACTATTGTGTATATCACTTTATATTGTGTGTTAAATTACTATGCCATGTGCTATTGAAGTGTTTGGAGAAATGGAGAATAAAATCTATTGTTTGTCATAATAAACAAGGTCCTTTTTTAAAATTAAAAGATACAGAAAAAGGGCATGTGAGTTGATGCATGCCTGTAATCCCAGCACTTGGGAGGCTGAGGCAGGAGGATTGCCTTGAGTTTGAGGTCAGCTTGAAGGCCAGCCTGGTCTACATAGTAATTTTAAGGCCAGCTTGGTCTCTGTAGGGAAACCCTATCTCAAAATGTTTAAAAAAAAGATAGGGAAAAAAGCAAAAGAGAATTCAAACTAATATGCAAATCATTTTCTATTACCTCCTTTCACAACCTCTTATCAAAAGGCCAAGCAACAGGCTGCTGTTTCTCAGTGAATCCAATGGAGCTAAGGACCTGCCATTAAAGGTCCATTGCCTCAACACTGCCACACTGAGGACCAAACCTCCAACACACAAGCCCTCAGGGGCCAAACCACAGTGTGCAGTCTTATATTTCAGCGTATTTACTTGCACAAGCATGGCTTATTCCCCTTCATAGTTGGTACTTTTTTAATATTACACATCGATATCTTGGTTTCTTAGAATCACACTAGATGGAACTTCGTTTCATGTAGATTTTATATTTATTGGAAGAAAAAGCAAATTACCAGGGAAGGGAGAGTGTGATGGTTGGCCTTTAAAGGACTGGGCCTCAAGGCGGGGGCCGGCAAGGCGGGGGGCCGGCAAGGCGGGGGCCGGCAAGGCGGGGGGCCGGCAAGGCGGGGGCCGGCAAGGCGGGGGCCGGCAAGGCCGGAGCCGGCAGCTAAACTGCACCGTAGAGGCCCAAGCTCTGCATTAGTACTTGCTTACCTACCCCCGAAACGGGGGCCTATGACTGGATACAGTGTAGCTGCGCGCTGTTGCTAGGAAGAAAATCCTTCCTGCCAATCACGTCGCTAGCTTTCCTCCGGGATCTCACGTTCGCCCGCTCAAAGTCGGGAGCGGCACGACTTCACTAACAGACCGCCTCAGGACATGGAGACTCCGAACCCTAAGGGCCACGATTCCCACGGCCTGGGAGTCAAGCCGGAGGACCAAGAGGAACAGCATGGTCAGTACCAGGGTCCAATGAGCGCTTTAGCGAGCCCCAAGAAGCACATGTTCTGAGGGGGCCAAGGAGATGGTCGCTGCCCTCCCCCACCTGGCCGCGCCACAGCGCCTTCCCTCAGACGCCCCGCCACTTTCGGAGGCGCTTAGGTTTTTTCGGATTTTCTTCTTTGTAGATGTGAAGCCCACTGTAGGCTCGCCTGCTGAAGAGGGAAAAGATAGGGAAGAGGCTGTCGAGACGGAGGCCAAGCAGGGAGAAGCAGCGGAAGAAGAGAAAGGAGAAAAAGAAGGAGGAGGAGGAGAAGGCCTGCCAGACGCTGGCGCTGGTGGCCCCACAGAGGAGAGGAACCAAGACAGCAACAGCTGGGGCGGCAGCAGCAGCAGCGGCAGCGGCGAGGAACCTGGAGAGGAGCAGCCCAGTCCTGAGGAAGACGACGAAAATGGCGGGGACCAGCGAGGGCCCCCTAACCTTCCCAATTTCACCCATTCGCAGCGAGGGCCCCCTAACCTTCCCATTTTCACCCATTCGCAGCTTCAGGAATTGGAGAACTATTTCCAGCGCGACAAGAAACCCACCAGAGCGGTGCGGTGAGTGGAGGCGCGGCTTGGCCTGGGCCCCGGCCTCGGCTGGGGGTGGGCGCGGTCCGAGGGCGCCTCCACCTCTCCCGTCCAGCTTCTCCTGGCTTAGAGTAAAACCAGCGCAGACTCCAGGCGGGTGGAGGTGGGCGAGGGGCTACTGGGAAGGAAAGTAAACATTTTCAGGAAGCGCTTAAAGGAATCCACTTGGGAAACCGGCTGCTTTGGATTTGAGGGTTTGTGTTTTTAGCTGTGTGTCTTTGCGGCTCGGGATTGACTAGGAGCGAGGCCAGGCACATGCTCGGCACGGTCTCCACTGCGAGGCTGAAACTCAGGCCTTATTTAAAAAGGCCATTTTTAAGACGAGGCCGAAACTCAGGCCTTATTTATAAAGGCCATTTTTAAGACGAGGCCCTGCGGAGCTGCCCAGGCTGGCCTGGGCTCTGAGACGCTCCAGTCCTTGCTTCTGGCGAAGCGGGGATTACGGGCATGTGCCACTGCGCTCAGTCAGCAAGTATATTTTTAATAAGGAAGTTCCCGTGGGAATTAGGGTAAAAAGCCCCAAGTATGGTCATTTAAATAAGTGCCGGGTGGAAGCCGTCTGTATTTAAATTTTTGTGAGGTGCCGTGCATTTATTTTTATATTTTAAATACACAAACTTAATTTCTTTTTGTTACTGATATTTTGGCCTCTCCTAAATGTTTGTACTGGAGAGAAAATTGTCCGTAAAGAAAGCCTCAGTGTACATACTATGGAATTGTGTGTGTGTGTGTGTGTGTGTGTTTTGGGGCGCAGGTGGGCGCGCGCGCATATATGGCGGAAGGTTTGATGGGATAAACAATTTTAAAAAATGCTTGAAATGTACCTTGAATATTTTATGTCATCCAAAATGCCAAATACTGAACATTACTATTTTTTTCCCCTCAGAAGACACTTTGCAAGACGCATGGGTGTGACTGAAAATAGAGTGAGGGTTAGTAAATCTGAAATAAAGCAGTTTGAGAACCGGCTTTCAGGGCTGGGACTCTTTTGTTGGGGACTTTGTTGTGTTTGTGTATTTTGGTTGCCTTTTCCATGTTTAGGAAATAAGCTTTATTTATTTATTTAGGTACTGGGGCTCAAACTCATGACCTCGCGCTTTCCAGGCAGGCGCTTATGCCACTGAGCTAAACCTCTGGCCCCTGGGAAATAAAATTTAAACTTTGGGGTCTTTGTGAGCGGAAAACAAGAAAGCCCCAACGTGGAAATTTCTCATTTTCAGAGGGAACAAGACTTTCTAAAAGAAAAAAGCATAATGTTGAATTATTTTTTTATTTCTTACATATCTATGAATAACTTTTACTTTAGTATAAATTATAAATATTAATTCTAAGTCAGGAATGTATGCATATAGTATATTTACAGAGAGCTACATGAATTACAGTTTTAACTGTATATTAACAAAGCTCAGTTCCTAACACTGGTATCCTTCAGGTGGCATTTCCATATGCAGTCATATTGGGATTAAATCTGACATGGGAATTATTTAGAATAATGCACTAAGAAGTTCCATAATGCCAAACTACTTAAAATATAGAAATCAAGCACAAACTTGTTTCTTAAGCATGAAATTTATAAATATTTAGTCATTTGAAGTGAGAGAAAAGTCACAGTCAGAACTGTGAGGAGCTGGAATGGGGTGCACATAAGGTCCAAATGCCTGCACCTCCTGTTATGTTTTTTTAAGACCTTGGTACAGCTTTACAAAGATTGGCAGTTCTAAATTTTAATTTTTTGGGATACTTTGATGTGTAGGCTTGAAAATTTTGCCAGCATAGTAGGTTATATACATTATGGCAAAGGTGAGAGAAATATGTACAACCTGTAGGAAATTTCTCTAAAACAAAAACTAAAAGAACGATTTTGTAGAAATTGCCACTGACCTAAGAAAAGTGGAAGTGTCAACAAGCATTGTATACAGTGTATGCCTTGAAGAAACTACACACATTCAATTTTTTGTTTGCTTTATTTTTGCAGTACTGGAGATTGAAAACTCAGGGCCTTTGAACTCCATTATACCCCAAGTCCCTTTTTTATTGTTTATTATGAGACAGAGTTTTGCTAAGTTTACACAGGCTGAGATCAAACTTAAAATCTTCCTGCCTCAGCCTTCCAGAGTTCTTGGATAATGATGTACATCACCGCACTTCGCTCACATTCACCTTTTTGAAACTACCAGTTGTATTTGTGAATATGTTCTTGAGCAATTTCTAATACATGAGAGGTTTTCTTCCTTTTTGTTGTACTATTATGAGGAAGTATGTTTTATGGAATTTGTTGACAAGCAAGGGAGCAGTTCTCAGTTCAGGTTAGATTTTTACCAGTGGTAATTTGAAATATTTTTTATTTGCTCAAGCAGTGATAACTAATCCTTTGGTCATTATATCCAAAAGTGATTATTTGGCCATAAAAAGCCATAAATTAAAGGGAAAAAATCTGGGTGTGGTGTTGCCTGCCTATAATCCCAGCACTTGGAAAGCTGAAGCAGGAGAGTTGCCCTGAGTTCAAAGTCAGCATGGACATAGTGAGACCCTGCTCACCTCCCCCGAACAAAAAGAAAGCCATAAATTGTATTAAAGGAGTTTTGGAAAAGGAAAAGAAGAAGAAAGAAAAAAAGCCAGATGACGTTATTATCTTTGCTCCTGAGTTTGCATGCATGATTGCAGTGATGGAAAGGTGTTGGAGACCAGGTGATGGTGGTATCTAGAAAAGCAGTCCAACCAAGCAAGCCCCTGAAGCTGGCATCCTAATGCCACAAGGCCAGGCTTACAATCAGGCATGGCTCAGGTTGGAGGACAACATCTTCTTTTTCCCAGGTTGGTAAAGCAAGTTGGGGACAAAAAGTTGCCGGCAGTCTGGAGAGTTGCTGCCTCCCTTCTAAGGCTTATGTAGTGTTCTCAAAGAAATTTTGATGGCAGAATTATCCACGTTCCCAAATAATGGCAAATGTTTTCATAGATTATTAAACATTTTACATGAGTATTTCCCTGCAAGAAATGCACTACAGTTTTTGGTACTGAGGTTTTTCATTTGTTTGTTTTTGTCTTTTGGAGACAGGGTATTGCTGTTCAGTTCAGGCTGGGCTTGAGCTTACTTTTTAGCCCAGGCTGGTGTTGAACTCGCAGTGATCCTCCTGCCTCAGCCTCCTGAGTGCTGGGATTACAGGTGTGCACCACCATGCCCGGCTGGTATTGAGGTTTGCATTTAGAGAGCTACTGAGCTAAAACCCCAGCCTTTTTAAAATTCATTTTTAAAAATGTGAGACAGGATCTCACTAAACTGCCAGGCAGGCCTCAGACTCAACTCTCCAGTCTTCCAATGCTGGAATTACAGGCATGTGTTACCCAGCACCAAAAGACTTTTCTTAAAATTAATTTTATTGGTACACTTACATAATGATCATATTCATCATAGGAAATTTTTACTTGTCCACAATATATCTTGTTCTTTTTCCCCATTGCTCTCCCTACCCTTCAACATTTTCCCCCTCCTTATTTACAAAAGCTTTGTTTTCATTTTTTCTTCTAGTCTTTTTTCTTTTCCCTTCCTTCCCTTCTCCCTCCCCTTATGCTTGTTCTCCTTCCCATTTGAGCATTTTTTTCCTATTTCCCAATATTTATCTCATTTTGGTCCTTATTTACACTTTCAGTTTCTCACACAAGAGAAACTACGTGATATTTAAAGATGTGTTCAATTTATTTCATTTAAATATATGGTCTCAAGGTACACTTATTTACCTAAAAATGTCTTGGGTTTACCCTTTCTTATGGCAGAGTAGTACTTCATTGTATATAAATACCACATTTTATTATCTATTCATCTGTTGATGGGTATCTAGACTGTTTCCATGATTTAGCTATTACAAATTGTGCTGTTGTAACATGGGTGTGCATATATCGCTGTGGTAGGATGCTTTTAAATATTTTGGGGAAGATACAAAGAACAGGAATAGCCGAGTCAAATGGAACCTCCAGTTTATATTTTTGAGGAATGTCCATACTGATTTTCACAGTGGTTGGACCACTTTACAGTTCCCACAACAGTGTAGAAGGGTTCCTTTTCCCCCATAGACCTGACAGCATTTGTTATTGATTTCCTGATGATAGCCATTATTTCTGGAGATGGAATCTTAGTATTGTTCCAATTTGCATCTTTTGAATGACCAGTGATGTTGAACATTTTTTCCTGTGTTTATTTGCTGTTTGTACTTCTTCATCTGAGAAGTGTCTATTCATTTCTGATTCTCATGCTCATTTGGGGGTTGGGTTTTTAAATTTAGGGGCATCTGATTATTTCTTTTTTTAGTTTTTCTGAGAAATCGTCTCACTATCTAGTGCAGGCTGGCCTCGAACTCACTTACGTAGCTCAAGTTGTTCTCAAACTCACAGTGGTCCTCCTGCCTCAGCCTCCCAAGTGCTAAAATTACAGGTGTGTGCCACCATGCCCAGCTCTTGAGGTTTTTTTATAGATTCTAAATAGTAGCCCTTTATGTGAGGAACAGCTGTCCAAGATTTTTCTCATTCTGTGGGTTGTCACTTCACTCTGATGGTGGTTTCTTTTATTGTGCAAAATTTTTTTAATATGATAAGATCCCGGTTGTTCATTCTTTGTGATATATCTTGTGCGATTGTTTTTTTTTGTTCATAAAATCTTAACCTGCACCTACATCTTTAAGTGTTACCTATTTTACATTCAAACAACTTGTGTTTCTATTTTAATATTTAGATCTTTGATCTATTTTGATTTCAGTTTAGTGCTTGGTGAGAGATATGGGTCTAGGTTTAATCTTCAGCATGTGGATAGCCAGTTTCCTATCACCATTTATTAAGGAGGCTATGTTTCTAACAATGAACATGTTGGGCCTCTTTGTCAAAAATAAAGGAGCTGAGTGCGATTAGAGGATTAGAGTTGTTTCTGTGTCTTCTATTTTGTTCCATTTATCTTCAGGTCTGTGATTTTTTTTTTTGCCAGTACCTTGATGTTTTTATTATGTTAGCTTCGGTGTATAACCTCACCTGGGGATTGTGATGCCCCCTGCCTTGCCCTTGCTACCCAGAATTGCTTTGGCTATTCTAGGTCTCTGCTGGTTTCATACGAATTTTAGGATTGTTTTCTTATTTTTGTGATTCATGCTCTTGTTATGTTGAGTGGAATTGGATTAAATCTGTATAACAAGTTTGGAAATAAGGCCATTTTTACTGTGCTGGTTCTTCTTACCCCAAAACAAGGGATATCTTTCCATTTTCTGATATCTTCTTCAAACTCGTTTTTCAGAGTACTGTAGTTTTCAGTGTACATATCTTTTATTTCCTTTGTTAGATTGATTCCTAGGTATTTCATTTTTCTTGATGTTATTGTGAAAGGTGGAATTTCCTTAATTTCTCTCTCAGTGAGTATTTTATTCGTGTACTGGAATACTATTTTGAGTGTTGGTTTGTATTCTGCTGTGCTGCCAAATTTGCTTATTAATTCTAGGAGTCTTTGGGGTGGGGTGTTGTGGCACATGCCTATAATTGCAGCACTTGGGAGGCTGAGGAAGGAGGGTTTCCATGAGTTTGAGGCCAGCTGGGGCTACATAGTGGGTTCAAAAGTCAGCCTGAACTACATAGCAAGACCCTGTCTCAGAAAGCAGCAGCATAGGGCCAGGAATTTAGGCCAGTGTCTAAGCGCCTGCCTGGCAAGCACAAGCTTGTAAGTTTGATCCCCAGTAACAAAAAAAGCAATATCACAAAAATAGGAGTCTTTTTGGGGTAGTCTATATAGAGTATCATATCATAAAACTTTTAATAGACCCTGTTCTTCTCTATTTTAGAAACATAGTAAGAGATATTTTATGAATGCTGTATTGTGAACGGGATCTAATGTTGGCCACTAACACATTCATCTTGCTTTTGGCATTATGTTTAGCACATTTGAATCTCCTCAGAACGAGCACTATTACACTGGCCTTTCAGACTGTATCTTCACTAGCGAGAAGGACTCTGAATAGTTACATGGGAAGAGGGAAAGCGAAGCTTCAAGCAGAAAGAAAAATCTCTTTTGCTCATAACATTCGCGGCTTGAGAACTCCCCAAAGGATAACACAGAAGAAACCTCTTTAACTAGTATGCTGAGAGGATAGTGCAGTGTAATCAACAGGTCTTTGATTTTGGTCTTCTAGTTGTTCTCAGGTATTTAGGGAGTTGTGTTTCCTTGATACTCCCCCACCCGTTATAAAAAATCATAATCAAAAATGTCTATTTGCACCTTCTTGGTTTGGAAATACTGATGGGATTGGAGTCTTGGACCTGAGGAGTAGGACTAATTGGTTGGAGGCTCCAGCCAAGCTGGGGAAGCACTATATCTACTGTCTCAGAAGATGAGACCACAGGTAGATCAGAGTCACCAGATCTCAGGAGAGTTTGGTAGGTGGGACAGATCGGTGCATATTGACAATGCCTGGTGCCCTGTGAACTCTTGTCTAGGCAAAAGGGATCAGGGTGACTTAATCTAAATATTTATTATTTTTAAAGTTTAAAATATCAAAACAGGGTCTCAGTGGCCTCATGACCCAGGAAGATGAATGCAAACCCCTGGGGTCCTGAGGCAACGCTTCCTTGGTGTCATACTTTCAACCTTCAAGGTGTTTCAGAGGGTGAACGACTACTTAGTCACCCTTGAAGATTTTTTTTGTTTAAGAATCTTTTTATTAACACTGAAGATGTGCTTTTCAAAGTAGAGTTACTCCCTTTGATGTGACTTTAAAAGACATCCACTTTTCACCAAGCCCAGGTTCCCCACAATGAGGCTTGCCTAGTGATAAGGGTTGGTAACAGTTGGACAGCTTAGGATTAGTTATCAAAGCATGGCTATAGCAGGTGTAGCAATAACAGCACGCGCCAAGTCGAGTTCATCAGGTACACTTGGAGTGCAAAATGAAAGATAGTATTAAAAGAAGGAGAAAGAGCAAAGACAAACTAAACCAGTGCTTGGCACTTAGTTGTAGCTCATTAGGGGAGGGGTGCAGTATTAAATTTCCTAAGATATTCTAGCAGTAAGAAAGGAAAATAATGTGACATGGAAGTGCCTGTCGTGTTGTTTCTTTTATGATATTAAATATGTGGTATACTAAACTAATCCCCTTTATTCCTCTCTGATTGAAGGTTTGGTTTAAGAACAGGAGAGCCCATCGGAGAAGATATCTGAAGGCACAAAGGATCCAAAACTCACGCCGCCTGCCCGTCAACCAGCCTGGCAGCGTCATCTTGGGGCCCCCGTATTGTCCCATGTACATGATACGGCCCAGTGGGATGTGGCTTCATGTGCAGCCAATGCTGATCTGGCCGCTTGGGGTGCCCTTGCTGCCCTTGGTGCCCATGCCACCTGTGCCACATATGCCACCCATGGCACCCGTGCCACCTATGCCACCCATGCCACCTATGCCACCCATGCCTCCTATGCCACCCATGCCTCCCATGGTACCCATGGCACCCTTGCCACACCTGCCACCCATGGCACCCTTGCCACACCTGCCACCCATGGCCACTGTGGTCCCCATGGCACCCATGCCGCCGATGCCAGGTATGCTGATCCTTCCTCAGATCTTCATGCCTACCCCCCAGATCCTCTTTCCTGGGCCTCCATTTGGATTGACCTCATTTAACTTTGTCTGGCTCCCTATTCCCAATAGCCCTTTTCTAGTCTGTACTTACTGGTACTAAGTAATAGTCTCTGCGACCTGTTTTTCCAGAGTTTTGAAGCCAGACACACAGTTTGCATAGCATACTATTAAGAAGACTTTGCCAAACATTTTGAGATGTGTTAAGTATAAATTTGTTGTCCCACTTTTAGGGCACATTTTGAATTTCAATAAAGACATGAAATTTCTGTATAGTATTTGTTCTGTGTCTTACATGGGGATTAGTAAACTGGACAGAAATTACAAGGAAAATGTTACTAAAGTCCCATAGCCAGGAGGCCTCCATTCATGCCTTGAGATCCTGGGGTCAGTGTTGGGCTGCATACATCATACAAGTTTGCCTGGTGCCCATGGCAGGTTTACGCTGACTTACACATCCTACACCCCTTCCTTCCACTGCTCTGTGGTCGCCCTTCAGAGCCCACTGGGACTGTACACAAAGGGGAGATGGGGTGACATGGCTCCCTAAGGAGAGCATTCCATGTTAGGGCTGAGGTCCACTCATGCTGACAAAGCTGACTGAGAGGCTTCTGCTAGGGCCTTTTTATTTTCTGATGCAAAGGATTGAACCCACGTAGAGCCTTTGCCCATTGTAACTTCTTTTGAGACAGGGCCTTGCTAAATTGCCTAAGCTAGGGTTGAACTTTCAATCTTCCTGCCTTAGCTTTCAGAGTGGGGTTACAGGACTGTGCCACCATACCCAGCTACTCCGAGGCTTTTATGCAAAAGTGTGTGTGGGGGGGTGTGATAGTCACTTGTAACCCTTCTAATTCTGCTCAATGCCTTGCCTTTTTAAGCAAAGCACACAGGAAGGGAATCCATGCTTGCACGGTGCTCCTGTCGCTTCAAAGGTAACACAAGGACACGTCAGTATCCTCAAGAAATAGGCACCTTCTCCAGCTCAGTTCACTGTCACATGTTTAAATGCTTTTTCTCTGCTCTAGCATCCTGGAAAGAGACCTTGTTTCCGCTAATTAAACATTAAAGAGAAACCTCTTGATTCAACACTGCTCAGAACAAGCAGATGATACCTGAACAATGACCCTGAATGATCATTCCATTTAAATAAAGCAGTTAGACTTTGTTTTTGTTTATGCTATCTCCACCTGAAACTGCTACGGTAGAAAGAAAGCAACATGTAATGCACTTATCTGGAAGGAATCCAGGACCACTTTTGAAAACTCATTAAGTTCTTATCACTAGCAAAAAGAATTTTTTTGAGGTAGGGTCTTACTGTGTACTGCAGGCTGGCCTTGAACTCACTTGTATAGCGTATGCTAACCTCAAACTCACAGCAAACCTCCTGCCTCAGCCTCCCCAGTGCCGGGATTACAGATCTGTACAACCACACCTGGCAGTGACAGAATTCTTAGAGTTTTTTGTTGGTTTATTTGTGGTTCTGGAGACGAAATGCAGGGCCTCCCACATGCTAGGCAAGGTAGACTCTTGGACATGGGACCAGGGATTAGGGGGAGGGAGAGAGGGATAGGAGGATTGAAAATGGTCAAGATAGGTTGCATGCATGTACTAATTTGCTAAAATGAATATCACTATTCCATATTACAAATACACTAAAAACGTTTTCTGTTCAAATTGCAAATGAAATTAATGCCACTCAATTATGCACCCCATACTGTTTAGAATGACACAATTTATGTTAAATGTTTTACTATAACAGAAGGAAAGAAAAATATACCACCAAAATGTCAAAAGTGATTCACTGAGAATCCGTGGCCATAGTGCAAGGTGACTGCCAGGTTTGTAGCCAAGCCATGCTTCTACCAGAAATGACTCATACAGGTCTGCTTTCCAAATGCTTATGTGTCCAGCCTGAGGAAAGATTCTTTTTTTTTTTTTTTTGGTACCAGGGATTGAACTCACGACCTCATGTTTGCCAAGCAGGCACTTATGCTGCTGAGCTAAACCCCTAGCCCTTGAGGGAAGTTCTTTTTTATTTTGAAGAGAATAAAACAAAAGAGGGCAAAAGAGAGCAGATCAGAACAGGACAACATAGGCAACACAGTACTTTATATTAAAACAACCAGATATTAACAGTAGCTATCACAATATCTCTTTCTCTGCTATAGTTAAGCATAATATCACAATAATATCAAACATAACAAATATTCACAATAATATCAAACATAACAAAATAGTATAAAACCATTCAAAGAGTGAAAGAATTACAGGGTATTCTGAACCGAATAACAGAGAATGATCAATGGGTACTATAATATCTCATTTTCGATAAAAATTTTTGTTTATACTATCACACATATTCAAATCCCAATAAGACACAATGTGATAGATAGAACCAATAGTAGTAGAAGAATAGAAGCATGGTAGGACTTCTAAGAAGGATGATATTAAATCAGCAATAGTTGTCATAATGTTTTGTTTTCTTCAAAACAGCTATTCATACAATCACGCATGATATAGAAAAAAACAATAAAACCATTCCAACTGATGAATGAAAACATTGAAAGGCTTCAAAGCTATGAGATGGGGACTCATGTATACCGTAAAATCTTATATACTCTTATCAAGTCTCATACTAGGGAGACTATACAGTGTTTACACATGTGAGTCTGATTTATTTCTCTTATGAGTATGGCCTCAAGTCGTGTCCATTTATTTATAAATATCTCAATGTGATCATTCTTTATAGCTGAGTAGTACTCCAGTGTATAAAAATGCCACAACTTTTGTATCCATTCCTCAGTTGATGGGAAGTTCTTAATGGAAGGCAAGCACTTTTTCTTTGGCTGTGGCTACTTTTTCCTCCTTTTTTCCTCCCCTATCTTTAAAACCGTGCACTCAAGTGTTGGTGAAGCACCTGTTTATCATCTGGGGCTTTTGCAGACAGGAAGCTATTGCTTCTGTAGAGGCCCCAGAGCCCTGGGGGAGTGAGAAACATCTGAACACATGATGTACCCATATTATGTGTGTTTTCCAGCCAAGAAGCGTCTTGTTTGCTGTCTTTCCTTCTTTCTGTTGATTCCATTAGGTCTTGCTTTGTACAGATATTTACATGAAGTCCATGAAAACAGTATACATTCAGCCTGGAAGTTATTTTTACTTGGTGCATTTTGTAACACTTT